>JAJHUR010119226.1:0-16368 GCA_027495735.1 Lutjanus campechanus
TTTGGAGCCGAGCGTATGATCAACAGGACAAAAATAAGCGTTCTCTCACTCTGTCCCTTTCTTGATCTTAAAGCCTTAAACTCCATCGGCCAGCTCCGAGCAGCGCAGTTTGTGCGGCGACTGGATGGGAATGTGACGAGGTGTGAGAGCGATGAGCGTGGAATCTGGCCTGACCGTGGTTAATGGGAGCGAGAGACCCGGGATCCAGAACTCCCGGAGCACTCCTCCATAATCAGAACCAGTGGAAGGGGGAGTCAGATGACATGGATTTTCCACACCGACCGACTGCAGGGGGAACTGAGGCACTGGAGTACAGATCAGCGACTCCAGCCTCTCATTGATTAAAGCAACACGGGGGAATGAAAAGAAAAGAAAGAAAAAAAAGAATCAAAATATGATAGCTTTGAATGGGCTCCAGACGCATTCTGTTTTAGCACCTACAATCTTTTTTTAATATGAATTTAGATTTAAAATTTGCTAAAACTTTGAAGAATCAAAGGAAATGACCGAAGGGAAAATGGCGATGCTTCCCTGTTTTTCTTCATGATGCACCCAACTCATTGTTCTTGGGTTTAATCACTAGCACAAGGTGACGAGGAGATGGCTCTGGTTATGTGACAGAGAGCTCTGGAGAGGAAGGCAACTCTAAAGAGCCGAAGAGGGGTAAAAGTTATGCAGAAATGAGGATAATTCTGATTAGGGCTGCACAACTAATCAAAATATTATCGAAATCGCAATAGGGCCACATGCAATATCCAAAATGCAGAGGCTGCAGTTTTTTGGATAATGGAAAAATGTGTGACAAAACAGCATTATAATGAAGCACTGACCTGACTTGAGATTTGTAATCTTGTTCTCCAGATGTAAGGAAACATGTTTGTTTGACACTGACCCCAACAAATTTCACATCTTCAGTGAAAATGATGCAAAAATGATTATTCCTCCCACAAATCAATAATCATATCACAATCATGCTGTTCATTCTGTCCCTGGTAGGATCGGTTTATGTTCATGAATCATTCCAACATTTCAGTGATTGCATGATGGAAGAGGTTCCAGCTATGTTTACTGTTGCACAAACGCTTTCAAATGTTACCAAATCATTAACAACTAGCATGCAGTTGCAGTAATTAAATGCAGTAAAATATTTTATTCACGTGTCAATCCTTGCACGAAGTTCATTTAGTCAATAAGGGCCTCCTGTCATTTTGCACAAGTGGCCCCCGAGCAAAGCAAGTTAAGTATCCCTGGCTTAAGATATCACAAGTAATAACTGAAGGTAAAGTTTAGTTTTAGTGTTCAGGTTTGAGGGGGGGTTTCATGCTTTTAGTGAGTTCAATCAAGAAGATAAGTAAAATAAATTAAGAGAAAACAGAAAGGAAATGTAATTTTCCTGATGTACCCAAGTCATTGCTCTGTGGCTTCATCACGAGTACGAGGCGATACAGAGATGGGCCAGTACATCTGTAAGCAGTCAACAGTTGAAGCTGATAGCACAACGTTGTCGACATATCCACTGGATTCAGGTTCATCAGTGATCACTCAGGAGCTCCGAGCGAAAAAAGTGTTCTGAAGAAATCTGATTGCATCTTATCGCTGTTTACACCATAAGCAATCAAAGCATTCCTCTGATTGTTATCTAAAAGAAATTACATCTTCACACGGAAAGTATTTGAAATGTTACATGTGTTTGGAGGAGCTAAAAGGCCACGGGGATGATAAATGTGATGAGCACGATCGTTGGACGACTACCACCCAGATGCATTGATGAGGACCATGGGAAAGTCACGAGAACTCTGGGTGTCTCGGGCATATTGAAGACAGCTACAGCCATTAAACCACAGCTAATGACTCTATTACAGAGGTCTGTTTTCTTATAGGCAGAACAAGAAAACACTTAAGTTTGTGCACGAGAAAATAAGAAAAAGCAAACTACAAGTCTAGATCACCAAGGAGGATCAAAGTTTTAAGCCTGTCTAAGCCCCGGCGCTGAATTATTTCCACTCCAGATATGCTGCCTTTGAAATATGAATCATGCTTCATAAAACAGCATTATTAAATCAAGTAGTTGCTTGCACAGTGGAACACAAATACGACTTGAGCTCTTCATTGACTCGTGGCACAGCTTTAACTAGTCACAACTGCCACTCAGGCTTCAAATGTGGTCGAGAAAAAAGCACGACAAAAGGGTAGAATTACTTAACAGCAACAAACTCAGAGGCTTCAGAGACATTTGCATATCTAACTGCTCTCAGGCTGAAATCTATATGGCTCGAGCGTGAGGAACTTCTGAACTGATTGATCGTCGCTCAGGGAAGAGCCGCAGCGGATGGTCTTGACATTCAGGAGCTGGTACCTCTCCTGACCCGGGCTTTGCTGCCGTTGGCGGGGGTGGCGCTGCGTTCAGCTCGTGTCTCGTCTTTCCACTGAGGACCGTCCAGGATGAATAAAGCAGCTCGCTAATGAGCAGCTCGCTGGCTCATTGTTACGGGCACGCAAACATTCATGAGAGGGAAGACATGTGTCGGGTCACACAGGACAGAACGCACGAATACGAGAGGCAGAACACATGCACAGGCCGGGGAGACACTTCATAAGAATATGTGTTCATACTCACACAACTCTTAGAAATAAAAGTGCTGACTAGAACCATAAAGGGTTCATTGGCTTGTCCTGTTTTTGGTTTCTAGGAAAACCTTTTATAAAGGTTCCACTTGGAACCCTTTCAGAAAGTTCAACCAAGAACCCAACATAAAGGTTTATACCTAGAAGCATCCATGAAGGGTTTCACTCAGAACCCCCCCCCCCCATGAGAGATTTTACAGAGAACCCTATAGAGAACCTTTTTATATTTCAAGGGTTTTATCTAGAACCCATCCAGGGGGTTCTATTGAAAACCTTTTTATATTCCAAGGGTTTTATTTAGAACACACTCGGGGGATTCTAGTTGGAACCTTTTTATATTTCAAAGGTTTTTATCTACAATACACTCAGGGGGTTTTAGCTGGAACCTTTTTACTTTCCAAGGGTATCTAACACCCACCCAGGGGGTTCTACTGAAAACATTTTTATATTCCAAGGGTTTTTATCTAGGACACACTCAGGGGGGTTCTCTCTAGAAAAAAATTAGGGGTTCTACAGAAAATCTTCTTAAATTCCAAAGGTTTGTCTAGAACAAACTTAGGTGGTTCTACAGAGGAGCTTTTTATATTCAAAAGGTTTTATCTAGAACCCACCCAGGTGGTTCTACCACAATCCCCTTTATATTCCAAGGGTTTTATCTAGAGCATCCCAGGGGGTTCTGTTGAGAAACATTTTATTGGGTTTTATTGAGAACCCAACCCGGGAGTTCTACCGAGAACCCTTTTATATTATGGTACAAAGACAAAAGAGTTCTTCAAGGATTTCAACAACACCTGAAGAACAATTTCTTCCAAAAAGGGTTCTTTAGATGAAAATGGTTCTAAATCCAACCCGTAGTCTTACAAAGAATCTTTGAGAAGCCCTCGCTTCAGAAAAGGGTTCTTTTGAAGCAAATGGCTTTGAGCAGAACCTCAACCTTTCAGAAAGAACCCTTTTGGAACTTTTACTTCTAAGAGTGTACACACGGACCCTCACACTCGCACAAAGAGGTGGAACGTGATCCTGAAGGGATTTGCATGTCTCCAGATCTTCATCATCATCACAGCCAACGTCCTCCAGCGTCGACTAAGACGGTTTTCCACCGTCTCTGCTCCAGCGTCTCTTCCAGCAGAATATGGAGATGGAGAAACTGGTTAGCGAGCGCCCGAGGCAGAATATTCCTCACTGTGGCAGCGCTGAGACAAACAGAACTGGAGGGGTGTATTTGGACAGACATGAGATAAAACCTGAAGCGAGGGTGTAACTGAGCCTCTAAGATGAAAACCACAAGTGGATTATTGTGATTGATAGGGCCATTTGAGCTAATAGGTGCTTCTCACCTGTTTATAGTGTAGAATTAATCTTCATGCGCTCCAAAGACAGAAATTTCTTCTTGAGCCAAAGTCTAAGTGCAGTCGGGTGGAGGGTATTTCATTTTATTGTATTTTAAAAGTGCTTGTTTTTACGAGATTCACTTTACTATTATTAGACGTGAGGGAAACTCACTTTCCACTTCATAATGATTAACTGCCACAAATCCTCACTTAAAGGCTTTCCCAGCCAGAAGTATCATCATTTATTCACATTAGTGGACCGACTATCACCAGTAATGTATGCCATATTAAATGGGAACGCGACACATTTACATTTTGAAATTTAACACTTTTTTCCACTGACAGCAGAGCCTCTGCTACATCGATTACTGACACATCCAATCCCTTGGTGGCCCAGAGGGCATTTATATACTTTCTCTTGACAGATTTCACATTTAAAAATAGAGGCTGTTAGCAAACAATATGAACTGGTATCGCGGGGAAAATACCACTGGATAGGAGTCACAGATGATGTTCAGTTTTTGTGCCTCATGCACCCAGACCCGAGATTCCATTCCAAGAGACAAGTCATATTACGAAATTAAGTGACAGCATTGTTTTAATACATAAACAATTCGATATATAATCATTTGACTGGGCAGTAACTAAAAGCAGAATGTTTTCAATCACTCCCATGTGCACGAATGAACAAACACATGCAACAGCCTTGTTATTCCAAACTGCAACCACAAGTTTATGGAATGGAACTTCAATCATTAGCTTCTATTTTTGCTTACTGTTTAAAGGGAGGATTTTGACAAGCCGTGAGGCGACAGGTCTTTGAAACGCAAAGCAAAAGGGGGGGGGGGACGCGGAGGAGCAGGGGGGAGAGGAAAGCAGCATCGGCGGACCACACAATAAGCAATCCTCAAACTCTCTCTACTCTTAAATGCCACAGTTGCAATCAACCTTTCCATCTGAGAGGAGCGCGCAGCAGCACTTCTGCCACACAAGACGAGCCTGCTTTGAAGCTTAAAGGTTTCAGGCAATTAGGACCTTTAACAGTGACAATTTGTATGCCTCTGTCATTTTCCCGACATCCCCAGCCCTGAGGACTGCTGCTGCTGCTGCTGCTGAGGGCTTCCACTTCTGTTCCCTTCATGAAATGCCAAGAGCGCTGCGTCCTAATTGAAAAACAGCTTATGGAAAAGCTTGGCGCTCGGCCCGAGCCAAGAGAACTGGAAAGAGTTGTTAGAGTCACACCAGCTACCATAACTAAGGTGGCCAAGCGCATTTAGAGCGTTTTTATGACCTCTTTTCATCATCCTAACGTTTTACTGTCACTGTCTTTTTGCCTGTGACATGAGGGTGCTACAGGACTAATAGCTGGAGCATCCACTTGAGGGCAGTATCATTACTTGCATTAAGGCCAGACAGCATTCTCCACTCTGGGAGGTTTAAAAGCTAAAACCACCACCTAATGTGAACTTCACTGAGCATTATTCTGACGTCTTTTTAATAGATGAAGTAACTTCTCAGAAAAACTCTCCCCAAATGACCTGCGTGTTGAATCCCAGTGATACAATAGAGCTAAAAACACCGAGCGCTTTGGTCTGAGAGAGGATAGAGTTTCAGGGTTTCTGACAGCTCGTCCCACTGTGGGTATTGTGGTCCTGCTGCCCTCACTCCCCTCTGTGCATCATTGAAGACAGCCAGTAGCTTGGGGCTAAAACTGCGAAGAGAGAAGGGGCAACAGGTCCAATTACTGGCAAGTCCAGGAGCCTGATTTGAGCCCCAAATTTTACAACAATACAGTCCTGCAGAGACCAATTTGATAGGAGCAGAACGACTCCAAATCCTTCATTAAATGTAGAAATACCACAGGGGGAATACACACCATTACAAGTCAAAGTAAAAGCATTTAAATCTTCTATTCCTTAACATCAAATTCCCCCCTTTTATGTTCCCTTAAGCAGCTTTAAGGTCGGAAAAATCAAGGTTTGTTATTCCACTGTGTCTGACAGTGTCATATAGATTCTTTACCAGCTCGTTCCATTAAAGGTATACAGGGGAAATATTCCAACCAGAGACTCCACGTGTTTTTATGGCTGGAAATTTTCTAGATGTCTCGTGCATCATTTTATACACATTTTCCTAAAACTTCAGTCTGACTTGTTTGGTATCTTTGGAAACGTTGGCCTCTACACTATAATTTGAAATAAAGATCTGTGGGATTGTAATGACTGAGCCACCAGCAGGTCAATGTGATTAAAATAAGAAGACAATCATAAATAAATATTAGCAGCATAATATCCTCAAATTTTACAAGTAGACTGAAAAGCACTAACTCTGGACTGTTAAAGGTTTCCTGTTAGGAGAAAGACTTATTTTTATTTAGTTTGGGGGGATTTCCATGGATTCAGATCGATTCAAACAAGAAGGAAGAAAAGATGAAGGGAAAGAAAAAGAGGAATACCTCAGATCAGTCAGAGATTGTGAAAAAGTGTTTAATTCTGGTGCTTGGTAACAACCTTTATTTATTTCAAGGTTTAACAAGTTTACAACAAGCTAAAAATACTGCCAATAAAATGTCCATTGCATTTTATACACATTGCACAGTTCAGCCTATTTGGTATCTTTAGAAATCTTTTGGTATCTTTTCAGTTTGCAATGACTGACCCACTGATGTGCGATTAATGGGATTAAAAACAAAGTAAGTAAGTACTAGAAGCAAAATATATCCTCAGATATCACAAGTAAAAGTACTTACTGTGAAAAAGAGTGATTAAGTGTTCAAATTTGGGGGATTTTTACTCTTTCAAATGAGTCAAAGAAGGATGAGAAGGAATAATAAGTTAAGAGAGAACCTCTGAAAGGAATGGAGAAAATTGTATATAATTAAGTTCTGTACTTAGTTACTTTCTTAGTACTTATTAGAAGTACTCATTATGAAGTATGGTGGCTAAAGTCTAGTTTTGTGGCTTGATGAAAACCTTTATTTATAGTCTTTAAGTTTTTTCGCTTTAAAATCAGTTGAAAAAGGAAAGGAAAAGAGAAATATGAAAATATATAAGGCCAGAATGTAGAAAATAGGTAAATAAATAAAAGATAACTCAGAACTGCTTTTAAGTACAATGCTTCAGTAAACCTTCTTGCTTGAGAACAGTGCAAAACAAAGGGACAGATGATCAATGATAAGCTGAGATGAAATCAATCAAATGTGACCGACAATCCCGCCAAACTTTACTCAGACACTTGAATGCACATTAAACAGAGAAGAGAGAAAACCCCCACTTAGATCCAACCGGTTTTAATATTAACTGCTGGAATTTGGATCTAAATAACCTTCAGATTATACATCATGCTTAAACTGAAAGTTCAGCCATAAACATAAAATATTTGCTTGGATCCAACCTGAAAGACTGAGAGCTGAAGTTGACAAAGATGACAGTGACATAAGTATCATCTCATACTTCTTACAGATGACATGCCTCCAGGGAATGTGTTTTATTGAATTTCGCCGTGTCGTTGCCTGAGTGTCTGCATTTTAGATACCCGTGTCATTCCCGCTCTGCCTCACTTCATCTGAAAGGAGTTGTGATGTAGAAAAATGAATAAGTCTGTATCCCGCCCTACTTTTGTGTGGCTGTGAGTTCCCTCAGACTTTCCAGCCATTGAAAAAGCAAACTCTTGTATTGATAACTGCTTTTCAGACCCCATTGAGAGAACAATTGCTGCCACACAACTCTTTCACGGTACACTGGTAAAGCTCTTTCAACACAGGTTTCCAAAATATCCTGTCTAGGGGCGTCCATTGGGCAAACATGCAGTTTGTTAGTCACGTCTAATGTACAACTTCTCTTTTTGTGTACCCTCTTCAGAGAAGGCAAACCCTGCTAAGAAAGGGACATCGAGGGGGTCTGTAGCTCCGCTGGATCCCCTCGGTGAGAACTTTTTCAACAAGCTCTGGTGAGAGACGACTTTGTTTGAATTCAACGCACCGAAAGACATACCTCAAAACAGTAAGCAGAACAATGAATCTTTAGTTGAGAAGGTATGAAAGCATGAAGGCGTGGGTGGGATTTATCCACAGGGACATACCAAATCCCACATGCGGTGAGAGAGGCCCAAGAACACACACACACACACACACCCTGCACAGATGCCTCATTTACTTATCGCACCGTATCACTTACACCAAGCCAGGGAAGCCAAATACAGTCTCTATCCCAGGCCATCTGAGGTCAGGTGCAGGTGCAGGAATATTTCACAAAACAAGACATTTATTACAACCTGGTTTTCAGCAGCACACATCCTGGCCGAGGCTTAGTGCCCTCACTTCCATCCTTAAGACAAGCATGAGATTGTAATCTCAGTAGGCCGTAAGCCAAACATACAAACATAGGTGCAACTCTGTATTTTTGTGCTGCTGTCAAAATATCTGTGTACCGCAGACTAAACATCAGGGGGATACAGTCGGCCATGTGGACTGACAGATGTAGTGTGAGAACAAGAAGGGACAGCGCATGACTGTGAGATTCATTTGAGGGCATTAAATACAAGACCAGATTTAGGTTCTTGAATCCTACCTTGAAATCTGGTTATTTATAACTTCATAAACCTCCAAGTGGAGTTTTCATCAGAGCAGGAAATTTGATTTTAGCATTGGAGCACGAATCCAAAAACTCACCAGCCGTTTTTACTTTTTTAGCAGCCGAAGGAACCTTTCAAGTGTTAGAGAGGACCTCCAGACGACTTGGTTGGCCATTACCTCCACTTGAGGTATCCTTTCAGTTCGTTTCAGTCGGGTTTAGTTTCAAAATTTTTGTGGAAAGTTAGGCCATGAACCAGCAATCAAAAGCTTGATTAATGGTGGTGCATTAAAAGGCTTCAATGTGGCTATGGTGGCTAGATATACGCTTTAAAGCTGCACACAGTGGGCTACACTATAGCTGATTTTCACTTCCTCAAAAATGCAACTACTAGGGATGTATGCGATTAAATCAACTATACTATACATCGCCACCCTTGCTAGGCGGCAGCAGAAATACTAGTCGGTTAAATTATTTATTAATATTCTATTACAACAGCGATCAACTGTTGCCTCCAAGATGTTATGCAGCTGCCTGCCACTAGCCAGGGCTGCAGCTCCAGCAGACAGCAGCCCTCCTCTCCTCTAGCTAATGCCCAGATGTTGTTATCAGCAAAGCGGGACAGATGACAGCTCGTAAAACCAGAGTTTAATCGACAAGGAAATCAGTTGCCAGGATCCTAGTAACTACACGTCAAGTCAATGTGTTTGGGTGCTTGTGTTTTGTTCAAGTTTTGGATGCTGGTGGAGATTTTAAGACTGAAGACAACATTAAGGAAGTTGAAGAAAGTCCTCTCCGTTTGAGTAGCACACCTCTAACAAAGTTATCTCTACTGCAAACCCTGTGTCACTGTAATCACTGCTCTCTGTCAAACTGAATGAATGGACACAGACACAGTGATTGCATGCCAGAAGCCACTTATTCAGTTATGAGACAAAGAAATAGAAGTTACCCAAATGTACATAACTGCAGTTAAGCATTCACAAAATGAAATGATACAGTTATTGTGGGGAATTTGATTAAGGCAGGATACCGCCAAATCACATTGTGGGGGTCATGTCAGTGGCTGAAATCCAGTGCTGAACCATAAATCGTAGCCTTGAGCAGCCAATAAGCATGCTCACCTATTACTATGTGTATGTTGATGCAGGTTTGGATCCAAATGTGGATTTAAAATTTGTCTATTAGCCTTTAAAAATAATTTTAATTGTTTAACCCTGGCATGTTGTCTGAGTCCTTTCTACTTTACCAAGCTGACTGGAAGAGCAGATAAATTTACCAGCCCTAGCTACACTTCTACCAGCATTTTGGGACATCTGGTGATATTTTCCCTTGTCTGAATACACTGTGTGCTACTCTGCAGCTATTTTCCACCGCACCCAACCAGACAAGCATGTGTACTGAGAGGTCCCTGCAAATAAAAGCAAAAGCAGAGCAGGAAGGTGAGTGCCGCAAAAACAATCTTTGATGAGGCCTGTTAAAGGAAGGTATAATCCCTGGAAGAAAACTCAAACCAGGACTACTGTGGGTGGTCAGAAACGGCTCAAAACCAAGTGGCAAAACAAACACAGGCGTGTTTTGCCCTTGGTGTGAGTGATTGAATGTTTACAAACTAATTGTGAAGAGCTGGCTTACATTAATCTTCCATAAGAACGTATCGTCTGTTTGTAACACTAATTCTCTCGTGGAATGTCATTTCCAAATTGTCTGTAAGAGTCTGCGTCAAGTCACATCAGCCCAAACAGCGCGCTTGCTGGTCTTTTTAATCTAAGAAATCAAAGCTGAGTAAACACCGCTTTGGTATGTCTAATTCCTTGAGCCAAACTCCAGCGGTCAAGTTTCACACATACCGACACACATCTGGAGCACTCTCGGCATGGAAGATCAAGCTTGATATCCTGCACATGTTGCAGCAGTGCGAGTCCCTCCCAAGGCTCTGACCCTAACACTCTACAAATACATCACTGTGGAGGGGAGTGATGCCCGGGCTTCTGTCTGTATGGAGATGTCAGGATTCCACGGAGGGAGCCAAGCGTGCTCATCCACATTTCCAGGGGGATCTTAGATAAAGTTTAAAGACATCATTGTCAGAACAAAGGCAAGTACTTAGGCAAGCAGCAGGGGAAAACTGTGTAAAGGGGCAGGGGGTGGATACTGGACTTTTATTCTGACGTTAAGTGCAGTGAATCAAGAGGAAGCCTCGCCAGATCTGTCAGCTCTTCCAGAGAAGTTTGTTAGGGCAACCAAAAACAGATTTAAGAAATTCCACATTATTTCTTATCTGTGCTGCATTCTGAAATGTTTTCATTAACTTGTCCGATGTCCATTCAGTTAAGCATCACTTCTAAAACAGCAGCTGAAGTAATATCAATAGTTTTTTCCTCTTTACCTAAAATGTCTCCTCAGCTGTCAATCGACCTAGACGAGCCAAAGAGGCTAACGCAAGGGATTTTAGTAATCACATCTGCCTCGTAATGGAGACAGCTCTTCATTTTGAGAAGCTGGAATGATGATAGTCTCTCAGAGTCCATTAAAGGTTCCAACACTCTTTCATCACAGAAAATATAACACCACTCACTTATTCAACTGGGGACAATTGTTGGATTTGCTCAAAGAAAGGTCGGGAGTGTGCTGAGACAGCAGAGCCGGCCGCCATCCCTGATCTCCCTTGACCTTGCCAGGGTGCAAATACATAGGTGTCACAGCAAGAGCCTCAGTTGCTTGTGTAGGGTTTCACCTGTCTGCCATGTTGGACCTAAACAGGATAAGCTGTGTATATGTCGCCTGACAGATGTTGTGTGAGAAAAAGTGCGGACAAAGACCTCTGGAGAAATCATTTTCCCTTGGCGCTTCATTTAGAAAATTCTCCAGGAGTGTGCGGTTCATTTTCAGGGGATTAACTAAAAGACCAGGTTTCACTTATGGAACTTTGCAGTGAAACCTGATTGTTTATGGCAGTATAAACCTTGGCTCACTTTAAGGCACTTTCTAGCCATGCTAGTTAGCTCAATGGATGGCAATGTCACCAGGTCAGTCGGTTGGTCCACCACTTTGATTCCAACTGAAATATCTCAACAATTATTCCATGGGCTGCTACAAAATGTTGTACAGACATTCATGGTCCCCAAAGAATGACCTACTTTGATGATCTGCTGACTTTATCAGGCACCGCACAGTGTTGTAGTCAAGACCAGCTAAACTGAGACATGTCAAGACCGGTCAGGTAGACAGGGGTGGCAGTCAGTAACAAAAATTTAAAATCAGAAATAAGTAAAATTATTAGTTGCATTTGAAGCAGGAAGTGTTATATCCAATCACAGTAATGCTGCTACATAAATCAGACAAGGGAACAGCAAATTAGTGATGTCTGTGTAGGTTGAGACCTAGACGAGAGCAAGACCTTTAAAAATTGGTCTTGACACCAAAGTCTACAACAATCACCAGGTAAAGGTTTATTTTATCCAATACTTTGGTTTATGACCAAATATTTGCAAAAATAATAATATTTCCATCATTCTCAACAGTACCTGTTTTTAGTGCTAATCAGCAAATATAAGCATGCTAACATGCTAAACTAAGATGGCGGATATTGTCAACAATATACCTGCTTAGTATCAGCATGTTGACTCTGACTTAGCATCCTGATGATGAACATGTACTGTAGGTCAAAACACCACTGTGCCAAAGAACAGCCTCACACAGGCTAGAATGGTTTTAGACCCTTAGTCTTGTTTAAACAGATACCGTTATTCTAAAAATAAATGGTCCCCTAACCTTTTGGCTTGTAACACCTTAAAATGAATCAGTGTTAGATAGAGGTGCATGATATGGTAAAAAACAAAAAACAAAAAACAGACTGCAATTATTTTTGACAAATATTCCAAGTATGATATGATTCATGATTCGTGGCAATTATCATTTTTGCATGACAATTTTAATTTTCACTGTAAAAAAAAACAAACATTTAAAATTGTGACGCTGTGACATTTGTTGGGGTCTGTACCAAACATTCTTACATCTGGAGAACAAGATTTATAGCACAAGAAATCTCTGCAGCAGTACGGTACTTCATTATAACACTAATATGTCACACATTTTTCCTTTTTCGGCTTTTGCGGTTTCTTCAATTTGGATATTGCACTTGGCCATTTTGCAATTTCAATAATGTTTTGATTAATTGCTCAGCCCTAGTGTCAGATCTGCCACAGCCTTTTGCACCAATTTCCTACCCCTGTTTGCTCAACATTAGCCCCATTAAGACCACTTGTTTATTCAGCAGAGGACAAATGTTGGATTCAGCCTGAGAAAAGTCGTGAGTGTGCCGAAAGCACAGAGACGATGATCTTCCCTGATCTCCCTTGACCCCGGTGAGGGTACAACTCCACGAGTGTCACAGCAAGAGCTTCACTGCGTCGGGTACGGTTTCACCTGTCTGCCTTTCAGACCTAGATCTGAACAGGTAGAGGAGAAAAGACCTATAGAGTCCTCTCCTTTTCTTCCTCCCTCCCCTCCCTCTTCTCCTTTCTCTCCCTCTCTTTTCTTCCCAGCCGACTAATCTCTTCTCAGGTTTAGGATTCCCGGTCTGGGCCCTTTGAGGAGGAGGAAATATGGGGTTGGGTAAACATCAGGGCTCTCACTGCAGGGATTACAACACCCATATATCACCGTGACAACTCCCTTTTCAGTGGATGACAAGTCGCCAGGACCCTGTGCAAGGAGGGATCCAATGACACTTCCTATCGCCACTGCAGACACTGATATCGTCACCGTTTTCACAACATCGTGTCAGTTTATGAGGATCCGGTGTCCACATATTCTCAGCCAACATCTTTAGATCGGTTTGAGGTTTTCACACATTATCGCACCTGATGTTTGGCTTGTGGGCATCGTCAGAGGGGTAACGAACACAAACGGAAGAAGACTCTAGAGAAGTGCTTTGATCACATGTCCTCTCAGAGAGACCGCTGTTCATTGTCCATGACTCCATTTCACTCTCTCCTCTTGATGAAGCAAAGTGGCACGCATGGCGACACGCTGCTGGATGCAGTGAGCCTCAGTGGTTGGGTGTTACTCTGAATCCTGTGAAACCGTAGTCAGGCCTCGTTTGAGAAAATCCACTTTTTATCCAAGAAGACATCACTAAAGGTCAATGAGGTGGATCATTTTCCCAACCTCTCTGGGACGAACTCGGTTCCATGCGCTCATGCATTTTAACTGTCAGAGGTTAAAAATTCAATTAACCAAATGGCCGCACTTTTCCAAAGAGGTGGGTGCGTCCAATAATTCCTCAGGGAGATACATAACAAGAGGCTAGGGACAATTAAATGTTCTCCACGGTTATTCTTCTCACTGGTGTGCAGTTGACAACAAGCAGTCATGTCAGAGCAGAGAGTGAAATCATTCAGGGAGGAACAAAGGGAACTCAGAGTTTATGGTGGATTATCTTTAACAAGGTTTTGTATAAAAAACAAAAACTGGAAGTACACACAAAGTATTGATGTCATAACTTGTTTGACTGTTGATGGCAAAAAAAATCTGAAAATGTCAAAACTTTGGCTCATAATTAAAACTTTACTTTTCAGCGTTTGTGAGAACAGCTAACAACTCAAATGACATTTAGACTCTTGTCTGAAAACAGAGGCAAAGGAATAGGAAATGTTTTAGGACATATGTTATTCATAAAATGTTTAAAGGATTCAAAATATTTATCATGAAATATTCAAGAATTGTATACTGGTGGCATGTTTCGGTAATGATACTCTGAACTGTGTTGTTAAATCCAGAAAAGTAAACTTCTTTAACTGCACAAATATTATTCTTAGCTTCAATAAGACACTTCCTGACACAAAGCATCACTGACGCCAGGTTAAAAGCACATTTCCCACAATATTTGGTTCATTTTCTGTATTGACCGTCTTATATTTAAAGGGATAGTTCAGATTATTTGAAGTGACGCTGTACGAGGTGCTTATGGACAGTAGATGGCGGTTAGCACGCGCCCAGCAATGAACTGCTGTGGAGAGGGTCAGCAACAAAACTTATTTTAGTAAACTTAAAAAGGACCACCTGCTTTAACGTGCCATCAGAAAGCCTTTTTAGGGCTCAACAATAAAGACTGCCCACTTGCCCGAAGTAAGCAAAATGCAATGTCGGGCTATTGAATTTAGAAATTTGCCAGACTGTGGTACAACAAGAACTATTTTGATTGTGGATTAATGCAAAAATGGCAGAAAATGCTGCTTTCAGCCTTTCAAATTTAATGATTTCCTTGCTTTTCTCTGTTTATTATCATATCATCTTTGGTTATAGACTGACAAAACAATACAGTACATTTAAAGAAATCACATTAGACTCTGAGAAACTGGGATAGACATTTTTCATTATCTTCTGACATTTTATAAACATTTCAGCCCTAGATAATACACGACTTTAACTTTAGCCTTTGCTGTTATTTGATAACTGGTATTCAGTAAAAAAAACAAAAAAACAAAACAAAACAAAACTAATTTCAAAGTTAAAAACTAGATGAAATTGGCGCGTTTCCCCTAGGAGTTACAATTTTGCTTTGCTTTTCCGAACCTTTTCAAACCAGAGAGGCAGAGCACTAATTCTCCTTTGTCGGAACTCCCTGGTGTATGCAGTTCCTCACATTCACACCCTGGAAGCTACCCAGTGCAACCACAGTCTGATCTGTTGGCCACTAAGCAGCTCCACTGGAGCAGTTTGGGGTTAAGTACCTTCCTCATGGGCACCTTAGCAGTGGTAATGAGGGAGAACATCTACAGTAGTAATTTGTACACACAGTTACAGTCACAGTTCAGATGTCCACAGATTATGGTTTTGGATTGTACATTGTTTTTTGTTTTTGTTTCTCCAGCTGTTGTTGCTGGTGAGAAAGGCCTCAGCCATTTATCATGAAAATGATATTCACAAAACTGTAGCTAAGAAAAGTAATTCTTACTTCAGCTTAAAATGGAGCCGCGTTCAAGATTGTATCTATGCAACTGTGGTCTCTGCAGTCAGTTTGGTTCAGGTCAGGGTTAGAAAAAGTAAAAGTGTGAGCTCTCATTAGTGCAGCTCAGTCATAAAATCCTGGTGCACCATGGAGCATCTCTCCTGCCTGGCCGCTGACAGTGAGGTCAGCCAAACACTCAGTCACAGCGGACGTCAGTATTGGAGGTTGTGCCACTGTCTGGTTCAAAAGTAGTTTAGCCGACATCACTGGTGGTCAGCGTTGGAGCTGGGAGCGTCTGAGCCGCCAACAGACACGAGTCATGCTGCCCTGGTTTGCACTGCTCTGTTTCCATCACACTTCTCTACTTTCATCACAGTTACAGTAGTTTTGTCTTCAGGTCATTTCGCTGTTGCTCCTGCATCGTCTCTGTGTACAGTGAGACAGCTCAAAACAAAAAGTGCTTTGATTCGACAACAAATGCAGATTGGTTCTGGGTCTTCTTGACTGATGACTTGAATCACTGACTTTTAAGGGGCAGACACCAGAGCTGCTTTGTGTATGAATGGCAAGAGTCACAAAACAGTCACATTCTCAAAATAGGAAGATACACAAACTACTAATATCATACCGTGTTTAACTGTTGATAGCAAAATCAGAAAATGTCAAAACTTTGGTCAAGAACTGCTAAGAACTCAAATCACAGTTGGACTCCTCATAAAATGTTTCCAGGATTCAACATTTTTTTATATTATAATTAAATATAAAAGTATTGTACACTGGTAGCAGGTTTTGGTAACAGTACTGTAACTTCTCTAACTGCACAAATATTCTTAGCTTTAATAAGAAACTGACTGACACAAAGCATCACTGATACAAGGTCAAAAGC
>JAJHUR010119229.1:0-12746 GCA_027495735.1 Lutjanus campechanus
TTCTCAACATATTTTTTAGTTTTTATTGTTTACTGTGGTTTATTGTAATCGTGATTAACTAAGCATGCTTTCTCCATTATTTTATCATGTTTGTGGCCCCTCAAATAAAGTGGCTTCCCCTCATGCCTATACATACATGTCCTTTTCCTAACTAAGTAACTGGTAATTGAGATGAACTCCAAAATTATGATCTAATTTGCATTTGTTTTCCCCCAAATATATAATGCATTAATGAACAAGTGGGCTAATGCATCGTTAATCATTGTTACAACACTGGTTACTGCTGTGATTGCTCAGGTATTTGCTCAGTCCATTTAATTGCATACTCACCAAGAAGACATGAACACCATCATCAACTCAGAAATCTCGATGATTGAAATACTTTAGTTGTTGGATTAAGTATTGTTCTTGCATGAGTGCATGAGATTGAGACTCTGAATTCTTGTACATTAGTTTATAAAGTACCACAAGAAATAATTCATGCTTTTTAATGCATGACGTCATGTATATGAATTCACGATAATTTGTGTACCTTTACTACAAAGTGTTGCCTTTAAAAGTAACCACATCACTATTTGCTACAGCACTTACAAAAAGCAACACTTTGGAAGGCTATTTACACACTCTTTGCCTGTATATAAATTACCCAACCCATTTCAGGTGACAAGACTTCACCTGAAACGGTGAAGACCTCAATTAAATTGAGATTTAAATTGGATTCAGTTTAAGTGGATGAGACCTAACCCTAACGCATGCAGTCAACGTGGAAAATAAGGAGAAAAAAGAAACCCTTTAACAGTGACGCCTGCGGAAAACATAATCAACTGAAGTTTAGTGTTTGCCAAGGCACCAAGAATATGAATACAAATTTCTCTCAGGAACAATGGTGCATCCAGTGTTGTGGGCGTCATTAACGCAACTCTTTAAACAAGTTTTAAGCTGTGAAGAAGTGGCCTTGTGAGACCCTGCGCCTTCTTGGTTCACCCCGGCCACTGGGCCAAAATGAGCGTCCACCGCCCACATAATCTTTTTTCTTCTCCTGGTGCGCTGCCACTCTCACCCACGCCCAGTCTGCCCACGGCGATGACAGAGCTTGGCATCCCGGGAGACGGGAAGAAGACAGTGACTCACTAGGATGCTGCTAGTGGATGATGGGTAGATAGAGAGCGACTCTTCACACTCCAAGGCGACGAGGAGGAGGTGGCGAAATGGGAGTCGGAGAAGCAGCCAAATGTCCGTTGAAGAAGACAAATTATTAGCTACATAAATAATTCCATTCTACATACAGGACGTGTATAAAAGAACAAATTTAAGGTATATCTCATCTTTAAAGATATCAGTATATTAAAAAAAAGATGTGCATGTTGTGGGCTTACTCACAGTTATGTGTACGCCTATCTCAACAGAGCCAGACACAAACAACGATCAGCTGATGTTATCAGCCAATATATATCGTTATTGGCGTAAGTTGTTAGATATGTCCCGATATAAAACTTTTTTTTGACATAACATAATGCAGATTGTTTGTTGTTTTCAAATCATGTTATATGAATATTTATCTTTGCCTATAACCAGTGTTTCTGCAAACCTTTTTAAGAGTTACCATGTTTGGCATGGATTTCTCTCTTTGCATTATCATCCTACTGAGCAGTGGTGATATCGCAGAGTCTCTTTCAACAGGGGCAAACAGTCTCTGATGGTTTGTATGTGCGGTCCGCCACGCCAACCGTGACATTTAGCAGATTTTCCCGGTGGGACGTTTGGACCTCCGTGTTTGGCAGTGACACAAAAATGAAAACAGGCGACGTTTATCTCGTCAACAACAAAGACAGAGCTGGATTTACACCTGACCTTTGCACCTGTCTCTGTCTGTCTCCTTCTCCCCTCCTCCTCCTCTATCCTCCACTGTTTGATATGTTACAGCTCTCTCATATCTGTTTCAAATACGCCCATCTGTTTCTGCGTTAATTGCACGTCACTCAACTGTGAATTATTTCATTTTTCACTCAAGGGTGCTGTAGATGAAGTTATAACCATTATTCCACCTGCAGACAGACGCCTGTTACACATCAACAAACTCTGATTTCAAAACCTTAATTAGCTAATTGGAGTTTGTATTTTACTGTATCTTGTCTTTAAAAAAAACGTCGTCATCTCATTACTTCATTCACCTGACTTTTGATATGTTTTTGCATTCTCAATCCCCTTCCAATCCCTCCACATTATCACTGTCCACAAGCGTCTCTCCCCTCCTCTCTCCACTCTGAGTGTCTCCAGCTGCACCTCTGACAGATTTCTGCAGAGGGGCATACTGGGGTCTTAAGTGGAAACACAAGAGCTCATTCCTTTTGCAGACTGACAGACAAAAATTGAGAAACTGGTGAGAAAGATACCCTTATTCAATAGGCCAGCAGTAGACTTGGGTAAGAGAGATAATTCAGATTTTAAAAATGGAGACTCCCTCTTTGTTCGTTCTCTCTGCCAGAATATTAACATCCCTCATCCCATCAATTATGCAAGGTGGCCACCATATTAATAACATTCTCCTCACTAAGACTCAACCTCATTAATACTGTAAGCGACCACTCTAAAAGCCATTCATATAACTCCCCCTAAGAGTCTTTTATCTGGAATCCCCCCCATTTTTAATGAGTCAGATGAAAGCAGAGATCAACAGAGGAATGGGTCATGGCTGGGCTATCATGAAGCAGGAGTCCTTACATCACTCCCTCCGTCAACACATACACAAACAGAGGCAGTCAAGCAAACTTAAAAGGCCATTTGTGCCTGTAGGCACGTGCTATGCTCTCAGACACACACCCAGGCAGTAAAACACAAATGCTATCCAAGGACAAAACTATTTTGTCTGAATGAATGTCAGAACATATTTTGCTGTTGTTTCATCTCACTCTTAAATGGCAGCTATGCCACAGCTATGAAGAGCTTTGATAAATAGATGCACTGACTGCATGGAATAGGAGCATACAGGCTCTTAGAGGTTAGTCTGACTACGTCTACAGGCTCACAGATAATGTTCAACGTATAGGCCTTTCTTAAAGACATTTAGAGAAAATATTATGATTCACAACCACAATCAAAGACTGTTGGCCAAAAGTTTTCAAAACCATGTTTTCCCAGTCAAAACCGTATATAAGGTGTTGGTTTAGTGCCACTTTGTGCATGGGGCAGCAGTCATATTGTACTATGGATTAGACTGATAAATTGTTAAAGACACAAATACTATTCTCATTTTTCTTCCTGCCAGGAAAGATAAGGAAATATTAAAAAAAGAGGAAATGTCTAAGTGGGCAGCAACGTCTGTGGTGTCAGGAAATGTGCTTTAAGAATTAGCTAACTAAAAAAGATATACTAAAATACAGAAACTCAGAAACTAAGTTAAGTTACAGCAGAATCAGCATCCTAAACAAATATCTCAAAAAGTAAATATTTTAAAATTAAGGTTACCTTTTGGGGGTGTGATCATATAGAAAACCATAAAAAACAGTTGAGGGAATACTTCAACACAGCACTGCACAGTTAATCAGAGTATTATGGAAACTGCAATATGGCCATGTGAAATATCCAAATCACAGAAGCTGCAATTTTTTGATAAAGGAAAAATGTGTGACAAAACAGCATTATAATGAGATACTGTAGTGCTGCAGAGATGCCCTAGCTTACAAATATTGTTCTCCAGATTAAACAAAACATGCTTGTTTGGCACAGACCCCAACAAATATCACATCATTGTGATTTTAAAAGTTTTTTGCAGTGAAAATAAAAATTGTGATGCAATTATTTTGCAGTGGCAACATCTGTCAAGATAATGTCAAAACATTTTTTTTCATAATCTCAAAATTATTTCTCTTACCATGTTGTGCAGTTCTAATCACCACCCAAATATACTGACAATAAATCAAATGCGTCATAAGGGTCCACTCATCTTGTCCTTCAATTATCTTTTCAGTTGAGAGCAAAATTATTATCAAATATATATGACAACAAAACATCTTCAGCATAACTCTAACAAACACTGTTTGGATATATGAGTTACGCCTGAGTTAAAAAAAGAAGCCTACTGTAAACCTACTGTATGTGTAGGCAGGCTGAGCAAGAGTGAGCAGAGGTGGGAGAGACAGTGAAATTGGTCCCTCTGTTGGACTAAATCGGTAGTACAAGGGTTGGACACGTGATCATCACCCCACTGCCCATCCACACAGGCTTTCTCATTAAACCAAAGCACTAAAGCATAATCCCTGCTGTGTGTGTTTGAGAGAGAGAGAGAGAGAGGGAGAGAGAGAGAGAGAGAGAGAGAGAGAAGGGGGATAAGAGAGAGAGAAAGAGAGAGATAAAGGGAGAAAGAGGGCACAGACGTCAGACTGCAGTGGCAGTCATTTTCTCTCTCATTTTCAATACAGTGACTGCAATGGATAAAGCACATATATGGTAAGACACCCTCCAGAGGTGGGATGAGAAAGAGCAGCTTAAAGCATATATAGATGGCAGAATCTACAGTACAGTACAGGTAAGGTAATTGATTTTGAAGTGTCATGCACCAAAAAGGTGCCCAGCCCTCATGGGCTTATAAGACACCACAGACAACAAGACAACATCTGCCTGTGATTGTTACAAAGTGAAGTCATATGTGTTTTTATCAAAATGGTAACTACATATTTGACATACATTTATTAGATACACATCACACACACACACACACACACACACACACGCATGCACATACACACACACTTAAAAAGAGGACTCTAGTGCAAAATGCAGTATACGCAGAACAAAGCCAGATGAACTTAAGCATTTTGTCTCTAACCTTACCAAAAAAAAAAAAATGTAAACAGCCTTCTATTGCAGACAAGGTACCACAACCTGCTCTAGTTTTGATGTCACTTGCTTTATCAGCTACATTCTTTCAAATAAAAATAAAACTGTGTGAAAAATATAGGGCTGTAACTAACAATTATTTCCTTCATTGATTAATCTGCTGATTATTTTCCACATTAATTGTTTAATCTATTAAATGTCCAAAAAAAAAAAAGAAAAAAAAAAAGCTCATCACGATTTCCCAGAGCCCAAAGTGACTCTTCATATATGATCATAAATGATAAAAGCAGCAAATTCTTACATTTAAGAAGCTGGAACAAGCAAATGTTTGACATTTTTGCTTGAAGAATGAAAAATGATTAATCAATTATCAAAACAGTAAATAATTTTCATTCGCTCAACTAATATATATATAATTGTTGCAAATGTTACAAACTTCAAAATACAGACTGGTGAATTGTATCATTTAGTAAATATGTTTAAACAATATGACAACGCTGTGTTCTCATACCTTCGTCTCATCATACTTTTCTCTATGCACAAGAACTTTCTCATTTTTAAATCTCCAACACAAAAGTCCCCTGGTAACCACAATCCTTTTACTCAGGTGGACACAGTAAGCGGGCGGAGGAGGCATTCTCTGGGTATGTTTGTTTGGGCTGATCCCTTGTGTACCTTGCTTTCAAAAATAAAGGGCATGAGAGAACTAAAAGCAGCACAAATCCCTCCCTCTGGGGCCCTGCAAGGGTTAAACAGCTCCTTGGTCGTCCTGGTTGAGCCTGTGCATAAATCAAACAGATTCTTGTTGTGGCACTGAACAAAGCTATCAGGAAATGCAGACAGGCTTTGGATACTTCCCTCTTAGGATGCCCTGGCTTTGTATCCTTGCCGGATGGGAGAGGATGGAACCCGTGGTTCTGAGCATGACAAAGCTAATCTAATGAGTGCAACAACATCCCGATGCCACTAAGAGGGAGCAGGGATGCAGGATGGTTTGGTGGAAGTGGGGGAGAAGGGGAGGGGTGGCGATAAGTTCCTTCTTTTATCTGTGACCAATTGTAAGCCTGTGATGTTCTCACTCAGCTGCAGGGCATGTATTTAATGTGTTTTTTTGTCCATCTCATCCTAAGAAGCTCCAGTTTTCTCACTATCTCATGCTCAAGGCTCGAGTCTGTGCTGCTGTATTTGTGACTTCCTCTGAAACCCTCTCCATTTTTAGAACCAATTCTTTAATCTCACACATTTTCCCCTCGCATACTGACTTCCTTTACCCTGCGTCTGACTTAGCATTTCCACTCGAGATGCTGCACATCTTTGGTAGTCATCTTTCTCTTTGTCTCCCTCTCCATTTCTCCTGCCTCCCTTTGTGTCCACCCTGTTTCCTTCCTGCTTGCATCTTTACAACACATGCTGGGATGGATGTGTGTGTGTGTGGGGGCGGGTACATACTGGCAGCTCCCTGGAAACAGACTAGTTCATCATTTCATTATGGCTCAGAACAGTCTCCATGGTAACCACAGATAGCAGAGCTAACCTCACTCTCACACAAAGGACACACCCTTGTGGAGGAGAAAAACAGGAAGTGCTACATAAGATGTGACAGACAGAGAGATGAATAAAGAAAAAAACATTGATTTTCTTCATTTCGCTAGTTACCACTCTGCTGCTCTGTCACCTTGTATTAAAACTGGTGAGGTAAGGACATTTCTACGTCATGCTTTTGCTCCATCTGTGAACCCATCTGTGTAATCCACCAAAATGAGGTGAAGGCCTCTACTGTAGGACTGCAAACTGTGAGCAGTGAACCACTTAGCTGGATGCCTCAACCAAGATAATGTGCTGTAGAATCAATAATTGAATGCATTTTGCAGCACTAGGAGAGGCAGAGGTATAAGCTTTTACCAGATACACACTCAAAACCCAAAATCAGCACCTTATGCTTATACTCCGAAACACCTATGGCTCTCTCAATGTATATATTATCATCATCGTGGTTCTATAAAAGACCCACAACAAGCAATTTCTGCTGTATGTTCAATTAAAATATCCTGTGACAACTAACACCGACACAGACACAGGATGTTCTGATGGATGCAGGGATAAAAGCCTCTCCTCCTCATCCGCCCTGGCCGTTTGCCCCGCCCAACCGGTTTGACTGTGACTGACACTAGGTGTTGTCGACCCCGCCCAGCCGCAGAGCCGAGCAGGAGGGAGAGCTGAGCCGAGCGGAGCTGATACCTCGATCGGTACTGAAGCTCCCTGCTGCTGCTGCTGCTGCTGCAGCAGAGAGTAGCGGAAAATTACCTGCCCCTCCCCCTCTCACATTCACAGAGAGCTGCAGCATACAGAACGCATACTGAACCACTTTTTACGCAGAAACAGCTCCGGGCATTGTTTCAGGATCCACAGTATGGATGGAAAGCGTGTGCATGGAGCAGAGACAGAGAGAGGCAGCTACCGAGCACAAGTTTATTCAGATGGCGCATGATGTAGCGCGCTGCCATCTTTAAATCACACGCTGACCCACTTAAAAGCTTCACATAGCCAATACGCATCGACTGCACTGTGTAAAGTCTGTTTGTGAGCGCAGAAAGCCCTGGTTCAGTCTCCTTCACACTGTACCGACCACACGAACACAGTTATGACAGATCTGGCCACGCTTGTTTGTGCTGTACCACTCCCTGAAATGAGGTCACATCGTCTGAGTGACTCAAAGCATCACATACTCACAACAGCACAAATACAGTGAGCTTCACCGGGGATATCTATACACATTCCACCAGTTAGAAGAAATAATAACATAATTAAATACATATTATACATGCCACGCAAATGTGCATAAAGCTAGATTTAACCTGGCAAATTCGATCTAAACAGAATACACAAGACGCCTCTGTCCTACTTTACATGAGCGGATCAGGGTTGTATCTACACTGTGCACACATTAGGGACGTTAATGAAAATATATTAGATCGTGTTTACAGTGCTCTAACGCTGATAGCACACATGTCTGCAGAGATGAACGTTAATTCCCTGTTAGATCTCTCAGCTGCTCCCCTTCTCAGGGAGTGCTAGTGAAGGAGAGGGGGAGGGGAAAGAGATCTGGCAGCATGGTGGAAGAGGAGGAAGAGAAAAAGGAACAAGCGTGAAATACACAATATCAAATTCTGTAACTGTCTAGATATTTAGCAAAAGAAATAGGGACATGATAGAGATATTAACAAAATCAAATAAATCACAATATTTTTGACCAAATAGGCCAACTTGGATATTGATATTGCTACGAAGGGATGAGTGCTTTCACAAAATGTTAACACAATATGATTTTTGATAAATAATCATCAGTCCATAAAGGCAAATAATAGAACAGCTAGAACAGTCTGGGAATTACATCACTTTACCATAGTGCAGCATTTAAAACAAGGAAAAGACAACATTTATGCCATATCACAATATAATGATGTCCAAAATCTAAGGCGATTTCTATTCTCCAATCATATCAATATATTATTGATATATTTGTGGCATGGAGCAGGCAGCAATTAGAAAAATGAAAAATAAAAAAGGAACTACAAGTAGAACAAGTAGCTCTAATTGCACAATACAACACTAGGAGGATGTGAGCATGTTAATTTAATAAATAACTAAATATTTAAATGTGTGTTAAGCAGTTGTATTTTTAGAGCAGAGAATAAACAGCCAAAGAAGACAATTTCTTAGGCTTGCTATTCTTTTGTATTCACAGTAAAAAGATGGCTCGGAAAAGGTGACCCTTTCTCAGGGTGTTATCTATTTTTAGGCATACAGTATTACACACTACCCTATAAAAGTATAACTGTGTTTCATCACAAGACACTGGGGCCTTGAAGTGCAGATCCTAACAGCTGTAATATTAAGAAAAGGGGCATGGCATAATAAACTGAAAGCACCTAAATTACACACAAAAACATAAACAGCATAAGTAATTTCTCTGGGCAGAATGCAGAGATATGAGTATAAATAGTCGAGAATTAAAATCTCTCATGGTGAATGTCTGACTCCAGAGAAACTAATGGAAATGTCTCATGAGAAACACATTAATTTAAAAGAATACAGCAAATATGAGCTGAGCAATATTGAATTGTAATCAAATAAATAACGGATTCCAAATTAGGGACTGTTTTCAGGCTAAGGGAGAATGAAAGGCCCTAAGCACCCATAGTACACACACGCAGGTGCTTCCTTTTTTCTTTCTTTTCTTTTGCTTAATTAGACCTCCTCTCAGGACAGTGGTGTGCACATGTACAAATTGTGCTTGACTGGCATCCTCATCACTTTCCTGTTGTACCTGATAAGGTGGGACAAGGTGGGACAAACACACACATAGACATGTTTCACAGCAGCCATGTTGATGTAGGGGAAACACAGGTAAATGATACTAATTGGTATGCACAATACCAAGCTCACTGTCTAGATTGACCAGGTGTCCCATGCTATGTGAGGCCGCACAGCATATTTCTCCCTTGTCCCACCATCCCACATATTGAGAAGATGTCCCACATTTTCACTGACTCTAGTTTTCAGAAGTGAAACCACTACGATAGATGGGGAAACAGGGATCAGGGAAAATTCGACGTTATCCTAAAGTTACAACCTGCACAGATATAGGTGGAATATGATGGAAACTACCACAAAAAGGAAATACAGTGACAACAAAGAGTGTGAAACACATATTTTGTCCTATATTTGGTTTGGATTAGGTCACCCTATCACTGTCACACCTTGCGAGGACACTTGAATAGAACAGAACCATTGTCAAAAAATAACACCTGTAATTTTACCACTATGAGAGACAATGCAGTGAAAAGAACCTATGATTGCACTGAATTTGGTGACTTCACAGACCTTTTTCACAGCAGCCATATTGATATGAAATCCTGAGATAAACACAGATGTTACAATGATACTAATTATGGTCTTCTTCCATTTAGTGTAGCAGTGCCTTTCCAGTGAGCCATCATGCACAATAGCAATACCCAGACTTTGTCTGACCTGAATGGAAAGAAACCTTAATCAGTGTCATTGGTAACACCTGTTTACCCTACTATATCATGTCAAAATGGCTGATGTGAAAAAGGTATATTTCCAGCATAACTCCTCCTGAAATTCACGAGAACTGATAAACCAGAGTAACTGAAAAAAACACCTCTGTAAAGAAAACGACATGGACCAGTATGCCAGATTTGCCGAGTGATTCTATATATTAGACTAAAAGGCTGGTGAAACTTTCAGTTTGTATGCAGAACTACGGCAAATTTGTTCAGCTGTCTAGGGTAACCAGACATGAGGCTAAATGTAGAGCAAATCAAAACAACACTCCAACCAAGACAGGCTACCTGCTGTCAATAACTCCCTACCAAGTGTCATACTTCATAAGGCAATGGCTCTTTATCGCCACACAAAACATGTCAACTTCAGGCACTGGTTTCACAAGGCATAGACGAAATCTAGGTCATCTTCTAGCTCTGTTTACCTCTGTTTTTCCGATCAAGCCATGAGCTCATTCACATGAAAGAAACAGTTTGTAGCGCAGGAGCCAACCGTTTATCAAATCGGGTTATTTAATATGAGACAAGACTTAAGTGTCGTTAGAAAAACGACGTTTGTAAAGTAACAAAATCAAGACTCACCCAGATGTAGAGCGTTCATTTTCATGTAAGACAATACAACTCATGTGAAGTCCAAATACCTTCACTGGCCCAAAGCTAACGTTAGCTGTTCTCAGAAAACTTGCAATACAGCTTCCAGCCATCCGTGGCAGCACGGAGCGCGATGCGGTAGAGCAACGCTTATTAAAAAGCGAAGAAGACGCGCCATCTTGGATTTTGAAATGGTTTGTTGACAACATGGAAATCTTTCGACTCACTGAAACACATATATCTGGTGAGACATACAACCGTTAAGTGAACTTAACGAGCCATAAATATAATGGACATTCAGTGCTCCAAACTTCTCAGAATATAAACTTCTCAAAATTAACTACCCCTGTAACAAGAAGTCTATTCCAAACAGTCTCCGCTTTGGTAGCCGCTAGCGAAATCACCCAAATAAGCTAATTTCGACTGATCTTTAGTGCTGTGTGAGGCTGTATCGCATGTTAAGCTAGCTTAGGTTGTGGAGAAACGATGAGCAGGGGGCACACTTAACTATTTTGTCCACCTGCCAAACTACGAATATTGCTACTTTTTTTTTTTTAGCAAATGGGTGAATGAAATCTACCAACCAATTACATATTTAACAGCAGTTGTCTGGTGTCTTCTGCTAACTTTGGCCCCTGACTGAGTGTTGGGAGCAAACGAGTAATCGTTGAAGACGTTGGTTATGATACATGAATGGTTGCTGTTTTGTTGCAGTCCATTCGAACTGCGGGGAATCCGAGTTTACTTTCAACAACTGCTGTCCTCCGAGAAGAAGCAAGCTGCAACTCTTTCACAACTACCTCAAGCCTCCTGTGAGTATTTAATACTCAACAAAACAATTCCCCTTAGACTTATGTTAGCTGCTTAACTTAACCTGCATTTTGTGATACATACAGACCATGTAATAGAAAAGTACGAAAAAACTGTAGCTTACACAAGTAGTGCTAACGTTACATTACCGAAATCACTGGCGTAGTAAAAGTACAACGTGTTCTTCTCAAAAACTTCAGAATTTTAGTTACATTTTAACCTTTAATATTTATTCATTTAATATTAAAGATTATGGCAGCCATTCAGTCTATGATGTGGCAGAGCCGCCTCAGAGCCCACAAACTTCATTAACGTTAGTCAAGGAAATGGAGACACTGGTTCTAACGTTTTTGGCTGGCTATCCGACAACAACGAGCACTTCTTTTAAACATTTCTTTAATGTCACTGCATTTGAGCATCGTGCTAATCAGAACAATGAAGTCTGATTATGTTTTAGCACTGCATACGTGTATAATTCAGCTATTCTTGTTTTCCGTAATTGAGTATATATAAAAGTTACAATTCTTAATCTGTGAGTAGATAGTCATTTATTTACATGTCGTTGATTTAACCCAATAGACCCCTTTCACAGCAGCGATATTGATATGGAACGACAGAGTAAACACAGGTGTTATCAATAGTACTTATTAAGGTCCCGTTGTGTTTATCCCACTATTTCATGTTAAACTGCTGTGAAAAGGGTCTATTTAAGCTTTTCATGACGTTACTCACAAGTTGGATTACAACTAGATACTTTATTACTATTAAGTAATTTTCACTAGTAATTTGACTTGACTACGTTTTGATATAAAGTGAAAACATACTTCTGTCATTTTAGTTTTTGGCAGTATTACACCCCAGCCCCCACTAGCTTGTGTAATAACTCTGTGGGACGGTACTGGTATCGAGCACACTATTGTGACAAAGAGGCTCTAACAGGCCTCTTTGATTTCAGTACCATGGATAGCGCCAAAAGCAGGCAGAGAGGGAAGGAAAAGTAGGCTTCAAAATACTTTCACAGTTCAACAGAGCTTGATACTGGAGGAGATGGTGTACACAAAAGTTACAAAACTAATAGTGAACTCGTTGGTTACGACTGCGCCTTACCTTTTCTTTATTTGGTAAAGTTTGAGTTCTGGTAAAAGTGTCCCCACCGTTAATACTGATGAGTTCAGCATCTACAGGTGGAAACGGTGCGGGGAAAACCACTACATCACTCTTGAGCGTGTCCGAACTGAAACACACGTCATACTGCTGAGTAGATTTGGAGTAAGACCAGCTCCCGTCAGGGTGGGTGGTGATCATTGGCGCGCCGTACCTGCTGAAACTGCCGTCTGTCCTGTGGCATTTGACAGCTATTAAACTGATGAGGCTCAGCAGAAAGATGACTGACACCGACACAATAGCAATCAGCAGGTACAG
>JAJHUR010119232.1:0-46870 GCA_027495735.1 Lutjanus campechanus
ATGCAGTATAAGATTCAATAAGAAATGGTTGTATTTGTGCCTGTTTTGACTACCATATTTATCCATTTCTAGATATGCTTGGTACAAAATCCTCCCCTGGATGTTTTTCAAACTGTCTCATTTGAATTGTATTTCCAGTTTTAAAAGTGTGAAACTGACCTTGCCAGCCTTGGACTGTTGCTAGTAAATGCAAAGACTGCTGCCTGAGTGCAAAGCCAGCTGAAAAGATTTTTTCCAGCATCTGCCAACTCCTTGCACCCTGACAGATTGCTTACTTTGACACCTTATTACTGCTCAGCGGAGGGGGATAAAAAAGAGTTCAGAGGGTGTCGAGGTTGTCTTTTTTGGTTTCTCTAACTAAGCTTCTTAATATCACACCTCTTCTTGTTTTGGTGAGACCTAAGTTGTCATTTCTTGTAATTCTATTTATGCATATCATTAATTCCACATTTAGGCACATGAAACACGCCTGCCTCTGCTTACCCATTGAAGAAGGAAGACTATGGTGAAACTAGGTGAAGACAGAGAGAAGCTGGTCAAAATAACACTGGTCACAAGGGAGAGTTGAAAATAGTAAAGGAAACAAGTGATATATGAGTTTTTTTTAGTGCTACAGGGATTTGGGGGTTTCCAGGTGAGGTGCCTTAGAACATAATTCACTTCTTAAAATCCTCCTCAGATATGAAGTTTCTACAGAAAACTACAATATTATTAATAATCACAAGGGAGCTTCATGAAACAATGCAATGAAAGGGTCAAAATTCATCCTCAACAATGACTGGATCTCCACATTAAAAGTGGTGAAGAAACAACCTTTAAAATAGTCTTAATAAATGTGTTCACCTGCTATGAACAGAGCAGTTTCAGTTTGAAATATCAAGGTATCAAGGTCATTTATTGTCATTACACAATAGCGCAAGAGCTGGATAATGAAATGACAGTTGTAGTTCCTTCATGCTATACACATACAACATACATACAGATTTTTAACTAAATAATAATAGTGTAACATAGAATAGGATAAAAAAAAAAAAATACAGTTAGTACATTTACATACACATAAACAGACATGAATTTGAATGTGCATCAGGTTGAATGTAAACAGCTGCAGCAAGATGATGATAATATGGTCGACATCTTCACATAAAAAGTTGAACATCTGGGAAACACTGTCCATCAACTTTGATCGTGTTTGAGCATGAAGCATCATCAATGTAAAACTCAAGTCTTCCTCCCCCCATCCTGCCCGAGTCTTGAGTGTTGCATCCTCAGTGCAGGATCAGTTTAGTGCGAGACTTTGATCCAGGATGTTGTTGTGGTGCAGGTCTCACTAAGATGTGGACACAACTGTCTTTGTTTTCCCTTTGCTTGTCAAGCCTGAGTTCCGTTTTGTCCATTTCATTTTCTCGATCAGACCTTAGCCAGGAGAAGCCTTAAGTCCATGCTGGTTAGCTTGGCTCTTGTCTCCACTCTCCTCCACTCCTTCTGGAGTGGACCTCTGCAGTGCAAACAGCTGATCCGACTGCATTGTTGAAAGCAACTCGTTCTCATCCCAACCTGTCACATATCAGCGACATGTCACAGCCCCTTAGCATCTGATACTGAAGAAGGTGGTACCCTGAGCTGCTCTATCGGACGCGGTCAGAAAACCATGTTTAACACGTAAAGGGTTGCAGTCTGGTTAAGTTTTGGCACTGAAAGTACTTGGTTAAGTTAAGGATAACACCATGTTTGGGGTTACTATAACTACATCATGCTAGGTATGTCACGTGGCGTGAATGAAATGACTTGCAAAATGAAAGTCACTTGTCACTTAAGTGGCTTGTGACACAAAAGTCATGTGATGCACATAACATTATGTGCCTTACAACTTTTAATAACATTTTGGTTTCACACAGGTCACAAACTCTGGTCTCCTGGGTGAAAGTCCTGTGTTTGTTTGAGCCATCCGTTAACCTCGCCTTCTCCGTGTGTGGACTTTCTCCCTCTTTATACGACGTCAACAGTCCAGGGTGTCTTATACAGCTACATATGGATTTACATTGAGGTCAGCTGAAACGCCCTGAGCGTCACTTTCAGTCACAAATGGTTATTGTCCACGTCTGTACGAGTCGCCCAGGGGCGGAGACAATTCATCAGTATCTGACAAGTTGGAAGTGAGACTGGGCTGTTGAAAGATGTAGTCTGCACATTGTTGATCGTCTTTAATGCAAACCCCACTCTTCATTTTCCAATGCCTACAAGTGTATTTCTGTCATAGGTGATACGTTTTTCAACAATATAGGCAAAGAAGAACAAATTAGAAGAGAAAAGTAGCGAAGTTTGAAGGAGCTACCAGCTGCAGCAGTGCAGCCGTTGCCAAATCCTCTTGATTAACAGACATGACTGTTAAAGCAACCAAGATGAATCTTAACATTAGTCTGCCACTGGATTTCCATCCACTGATAATTTGGAAGAGATTAAGTTTTTACAGCTGCAAATGTAGCATCTGATTGTTTGTGTTTAAATGCTTCATTAAAATAGCAGTTCTGATCCGCAGATAACTCCAGACACAACAAAATAAACATAACTTACTTGCTGCATTTAAACGGCCACGTGCTTAAGTGAAACTGTAACTTTGAGGATGGTGCACACACAAGCTTCAAAGACTAATTACTCAAACCATCACCATATTCACCAGAGAGTACATTAGAGCAGCGCGTGCTACTTTCAAAGGGTCATGTTTTTAATGAGTGACTAAAAGATAAAACAAAAACAGAAGATACATTGTGCAAAATGATGACAATTAGGATCATTGAAGAAGCAAGAACCTTCAAACTAGAGGAGAACGGATAAAGAAGTTATATCTGCAGAGGTTTGGATGGACCTCGCTGCTTCCATAAGTTGATCTCTTATGCATGCACTGATGTGCAAGTGCATCAATTGAGCAATGGCTCCTGCAGTTTGGCTCCTAAATTTATATTCTGAATAGGAAATCCTCAATAAATATTCTGCCTCATTCTATGTAGGAGAGGAAACGCTTCACACGAAACTCATGAATGTGCATATTTCAGGAGGGCACTTTCAAAGGCAGAACTCAACCTGCCTTCTTACTGTGCTTCTTCATTTCAATTTCATGATAGATAAGTTGGGTACAAATCTGATGCTGTGTGCTTTGGTTGCTAAATATTATCACCAAAAAAGAATGTTCTTTTTGAGTTTTTCCCACAGTTGAAATACATTTTTACAGTAATAACTGGATATCTTCAGATAGCACTCATTTTAGAGAAAGTAGGTGCCTTTGATCATTTGGGAAATGTGCAACAGTTCAAAGGAATTAGAAAACAGCTTTTGTATTTATAATGATCTGTCATTTTCATACAGAAATCTTTTAAAAGAATGTAATGGTTGAAAGGAATTTGATTTAAAAAACACTTTACAATTGTTTTTGTTTACTAAGTTCCTTTTATGTTAGCCAAACATATCTATCACTGTGTTGAGTGCTGCAAAGAAGCACTTTTATCATTCCTGTGGGAATAAGGGAAGGAAGAAGTCTCTGAATTCCCAACACCGTAGATGCAAACTCCCACCTGCCTCTGAGGAGAAGGCGAGTAAACATATCCAATGCAGAGAAGGACAGCTGGCTGGTAATCAGTGTTGGGAACTTTACTTTTGAAATGTAATAGGGAAGCTTGGGGAGTAACAGATTAAATGTAACAGGATTATGTAATTAGGATACAAAGAAAATGAATAAAAAGGTTTAAAAGACTGTATTACTGTTACTACTATCATTACAGTTTACAGTTGACCTTATTTTAAATCAGAGAAGTGAAACACCATCAGTTCAAGTTCTGCCTTCAGCTGAGCTGTCATCATCCAAGGACTCAACATCTAATCTAAATAAACTACAGGCAAGATCAACTGGTAATGTTAGCTGCACAGACCAACCACTAACGTTAGCTACACAGGTCAACCACTAACATTAGCTACACAGATCAACCTCTAACGTTAGCTACACAGATCACCTGCTAATGTTAGCTACACAGATGAATGGGTGAAACTTAGGAAAGGTAGATTACATGTATTTTGTCGTTTAATTATATGTAACTAGTTACTCCCCAAACACAGCCAGCAACAAACAGACAGAGACAGACAGAGATGCTTGTCTTTTAAAAGGATCAGGATCTATCCCCTCTGGGCTATGTTTAAAAATGTATCAGGTGGCAGTGGTGTCCCATCTTAGAAAAACTGTCCATGCCATAGTCCTTCTAGTTCTTTTTGATCTCATCAAAGATAAAATGATAATGTATCCTTATAATCAGTCCTTTTCCTCTAATGTGAATTAGAGGAGGCTGCAGCTGCGATCCCACACTTAAAGCTCCAGTGGAAGCAGAGAATACTCAAAGGAAACACTTTCTCCATCAGAGCTGAAGTCAAAACAGCTAGGTGGGAGACTTTTCATGAGGATATACCTGACTAGCTTTATACCCAAACACATGGGCATTAAGTAGTCGCTTGCAAAAAAAAAAGAGAGAAAACAGTGAACTGGAAAGACCAAGCTTTTGTTTACTAAAACTGGGCTGTTGTTGCTTTTTCAGCTGTCAAAAGGTGCTTTGGGGCTGTTTTGGATTTCGTGCTCGAAGAGTGAGTTAGCAAAATAGAAGCAACTCTTTTATTGGAGCCATATGAAGCCCCCGGGAGACTGTTTTGACCCTGGAGATGTTAATTGTTGTCCAGAGCACAACAAAGGGCTGAGACCTGAGGCTATTCTGCCCTATATGCTTAATGAATACTCACTGGTTTGCTTCTTGAGAAGAGTGATTAAACCATGGATAAAAGAATAAGTCTATATGTACAGAATATAAGTAAACACTGTATATTTCTTACAGACACTATAAGGAATATAAATTATGCATATTTAAAAATGTTTGTATCATAAAAAAAAAGTGATTTGGGAGTTCTTTTACAGCTAAGTCTAACACCCTGCTGATTCCCACTTACCTTCAGTAACACTGACCTTAATTAACTCACAGTCGAAGTCTTGTGGTGAGTAACTGTGAGTGGGAAGACATTTGTCATGAAGATGTCACATCTTCATTCTCACTTGTGTGTATTTGATCATCCAGCTGTTGTTCATGTGTCATACATCCTCCTGGGTTTGTGACAACTTTCAAATGATTTCAGAATTCAGAAAGATAACAAGGCTGTTTGGAGTCAGAGCTCCTTTGACAGAAAATAAGTTGGAGGTTGAGTTTGAAATTATATTATTAATGGAGGGTTCAAGGTCTCTGAGGACACTTAACAGTTCTGTACTTAACACCAACTGTGTCAGCATGAATAATTATTTCAAATTCAAAAGGTGTCTAGAAGGATTTTACATATGATTAGGGGGAGCGAGCAAAGCTCTTAGACAGATTTTACATTACACAATAGCAGCCAGCATCAAGGCAGAAAAGAAGTATTTCTGTTATATATTTGAATTTCTGTTCTCAGTCAGCAGTACAATATTGGAAGTATGAGAGAAAGAGAACAATCAGTGATATTAAACGGCACATGCCAAGGAGTAAGCTGAGAAAGTCAGTTCTGAGAGTAAAGCCATGAAAACCAAAAGCAAAGCAAGACCCACGGTGGAGGATATTTACATCATGTCTATAGGGGCTGTAAATATTATGCACGGCATGTGCCATGCAGGACCAGCAGTCTGCAGCATTTCATTTCAATAAAACACTACACCAGCCAATTTCACTGTTTACTTCTCTACTCTGGTTGAAGGTGTGATATAGTGTGACCAGCTGCTGGAGTCGAGGTTGTTTGAATAAAAACCTGCAGAGTCTTACGAGACAAATCAAATGGAGGGGTGCAACCTGAAAGCTGTTCATTATTAATATAATGTAACGGTAATGAGGTTTTACCAAGTATATGTGTACAAGATGCGATCATGCATGTGAGACATACTATACAATAGGCACTCATTGCATAATCACTTGACTGCCTGTTAAAAGAGTAAAGCTGACCTTCAGTGCGACACATAACCTTCAGGCAGACAAAATATAGTTTCAAATGACAAGTACTTGCTTATCAGGTGTATTTAAATAAAATACAAACCACTGTTATGGGGGAAAAGTATTTATTGATTTGTAAATACAAAATAATAATAATAATAATAATATTGAAGGAGCAATATGTAACAATTGCTCATCCAAAATGAATACAGCAGTCCAAATAGTGAGTTGGAGCCATAGACAGTAAATTAAATAGGTTAAATCCCTACTTGATATACAATATATGGTTGAAGCGAGTTGTTTCCACACACACCCTCCTCCCCAGACTCGGAGAAGCTCAGGCAGGCTGCAGGAACACTGCAGGAGCACAAGATGAGTCCAACATTGTAATTTTACAATTAGTATGATGAGTCCTACACTTTAAGCTGATCAGCTGTTTATAACTGTAACTTGTATGTCAATGGAAAGCTAAGCCTGTTATCCTGAAAGCAAAAGCCTGCCTTCTCCCTGCCAGACTCTATCAACATATTGCTCAAATTAACCGTTTTAAACATCGACTGCCTCTAAAAGATTATTAACGATTCCCTGCACCTCATAAACAGACCCTCATTCATTTGTTGAACATTCTTCATTAATCTGAACTCTAATTAACATGAAACGAGCAAATGATGACACAAGTTACAGGCTGGAATAGAAATTTTGAAGGAGGCTATGGCTGTAGTGTTGTTGTCAGAGCAAATATTTCAACTCAACATGTTTTCTTAATCTCTGGTAACATATGATGGGTCATTTTATGATTTATTACAGTAAATATATCACATATTTCTCCTTTAACCCTGCTACATCGAAAAGATGTGCTCTGCTAATTTCCCACATCACAGATCTAAAGGGGCCAGTCAGGATATCTTGGAGGCAGGAGGCTGTGAACATCGTCTGTGCAAGCAGCTTATTTACATTTATACAACAGTTAGTTCCGACCGAGTAATTTGATTGGACAAGAGACGTTCCATGAGTGCTGATATAGAGCAACAATGCACTGGGACTGTTTACAGACAGTACTATCACTCCGCTGCGAGCGACGCAACCGGGCAGAGCGGATTTCCTCGCTCCTCGTACATGGTGCCCCTTCGGTTTTGTTCCCCTCCGGTTTTCAGCACTGATAACTTCCAGATTAATGTAAACGAAAACGTAACAAAGTAGCGGTAATACGACACCAGTGCTGATATTTACAAACACAGCACTCCCTCTCGTGTGATATTGCTTAAATATTGTTAGGTGGTGACCTCTAGCGGCCATAGTAGTTATGACAGGGGCAGTATAAAGAGCGGAAAAGCCTGTGAAATGGCATATGCACTTATGTATTTTAAGTATTTCAAATACACAAATTCAATCTCTTATAGTATTTTATAACAAATGACATCTTATTTTTTTTCTGCCCAGCAAAATACAAATTTCAAAATACTCCAGAGTAATTAAACATGTTTTAAATCAACTGAATGGAAACATTTCCCATCTCTGTGTATCAAACTGTGATGACTGACAACCTGTCTAGACTGTAGGATTTTTATGTTATTTGTATTTTCATCATAGTTACAAAGGTTAGTGCAATAAGTCTGTAGAAGGCCAACACAGTTAAAGGGTACTCTGTGTACTCTCACGAAAAACCACATTAGTACTTTGACCTTGTGTTGCATTTAGAAACACTGCAAGGCCGCAAATGTACAAAGGCCAGACAGGCAGAGAGAACCCACACCGTTTGTTTTCAATGTTTCTTATTAGTGCCACCCAAAGGCTGGCTCGAGAAGCAGATTTGATCTTTGAGGAAGGTTGGCAGGAGCCGTCAGAGGCTGACATGGAGAGAAGTTGGTAAACCAAAAGAGAAGCGGCAGGATTCTGTCAAAAGTGATCGACATCATTAAACCTGAGCTGGCTGCTGACGGAGAATGGCGCTGAACCCTAAAGAAAAAACTAAACATGCTGTGCATGTCACAAAATATTAAGGGTGGTAATCTCTTGGCACTTCGTGATTCAATCTGATTCTGATTCAGAGGCCTATGATATGATTATAGAAGACATTTTTGATTTCTAGTAAATTTTCTCGCTGTGTGACTACTTCCTACTTTTAAAACATAATATATTTGTAATGACTCATAATTAGTTTAGTTAGACACAACTTGCATGCAGTGTGGCTCTTGTGCAGGTCCCATTTCCCTTTAGACTGATAAGCCAAAATGCTTCCATGTACTAGAGTTTCAGTCAGGGGTGGGGTTATTTGTGGAAGTGCCTTAAAATGTGCATTGCTGCTAATGGCCAACAGGGGGCGACTCAACTGGCTGCAGGAAGAAGTCTGATTGTATCGAGTCTAATACAAAAATTACTCCTCTCTTTTCTCACTTGAGACCATAAACTCATTAGGAAACGGTTTACTGAGACCATACGTAAACAGTTTCCTAATGAGTTTATGGTCTCAATCGCTAGTTTCAAGTCCACCTCTATACAGCATGATGTTCATTTTTTCATTTTGGTCCCATTTAGAGTGAAATAGAAGATAGCAGGATAGTGGGGTGGGGCCACCATGTGATTGACAAGTCACTCTCAGTGAGTCCATTAAGTACAACACACAGGGCTCACGAAACTCAAATCAAACTGTCGAACTCAGAGGTGGGAAGTAACTAAGTACAAGTACTTTGTTTCTGTACTCCAGTAGATTTTACAGGTATCTAAACAGGCTTGTTACTTTTACAACTTCTGTCATTTGTTTAATGTAGCACATTAATGTTTTGTTTTTCCCCGGCAGGATCAAGGGAAAATTGGTGTCATCTTCAATGTGGGGACAGATGACATCACCATCGATGAGCCTGCTGTCATAGTAAATGATGGCAAGTACCATGTTGTACGCTTCACACGCAGTGGTGGCAATGCCACTCTCCAGGTGGACAACCATCCAGTCATTGAGCGTTATCCACCAGGTAAGACTGCTGGGACAAACTGTGTGGTTATATGATACCTAGATAGCTGGCATGGAGCATCTAGAGCAGAGAGAGAGGATTGCATGTCTGGCTATCAAACATAAATCTTCGGATGCACAGTTGTGAAATGTACTGTTTGCAAAAAGAAAAAAAAAAACTGATTGGCAATTTGCCCAGAGGCTCATTTTAATTCAGCTTTCCTGTCTAGTTATTTCATTGCTCTGTAAGATATCTATTAAGATGCTGATACATACCATACTGGCTAAACAAAATAATAATCTGAAATTAATACATTTGCCTCAAGCGTCCTTGCTCAGTATATCTAGCAATGAAAGAGTTTACATCAGCCACTGTCATTTTTGCAGCCACTTAGGCAGACAGGTGTGGGAAAATGTAGCAGATGAGAAAAAGATCTTAATTTACAGCAAATTAAAGCAGCATTTTTTTCTCATCTTTCCTCTAAAATAGGCTTTTCAAAGGTATTCAAGGGTATACATATGTTTCCCCAGCAGGATTTTTAAAGAATGTTTATAAATATGGAATATTTATGTGGTTCAAGCACAGTATAAGCCTAGTATAATATTTATCTATTTGTTTTTAATCTACCACATCTGGTCTTATGGGACAATGTTGATTAACCAGGGTGAACACGCTGCTATTTATTCAGCTGATATATTCTTGTTGACAGTAGCAATTTTGTAGTGAACATGCTTAAATTCATCCATTCATCCATCCACTGGTGAACACTAACAGACATCATGGGAAGGTGACCTTTGCATGATGTCTGTTTTACATAAACAGTGTGATGGATTTGCCTGAATTCATACTGTAATCTGTCAGTGTAAAAGCTCAGCTTTATAAAAATGAAGTCATACATATGTTTTACATTTCAATTTTATAATATGTTCGGTGTCCAGGTAACACACTGTACACAGACTTGAATATATCCTGCCTGGGGAAAAAAAGTGTTACCTTATCTTGGTGCATATTTTAGGTTGTCATGTCCTAAGCAGCATATAAAATTATCCATAACTGGGGATTATATTAATAGATTAGCCTGGTTCATAGCATTTTGAAAATTCAAATATATTCATGGCATTACATATAAAAAGAAAAATATGACATATTTTTTATACTAAATCATAAAATGACCATGATATGCCAACAGAAATTAATGAAACATGCGAAGTTGAAATACTGGCTTCTTTGACAACAATGCTACAGCCAGCATGTTCTCCTTTGAAATTTTCATCCCGTCGCATTTTTGTTTGCCTGTTTCAGGTTTATTCACTTTAAATAGAGTTAATGCAGAATATTCACTAAATTAGTTAGTGTCTGTTTATGATTCATAAGAAATCATCAATAATCTTTTAGAAGAAATAGATGTTTATAACAGTTAGGTTAAGCAGTATGTTAATGGAGTCTGGCAGGCAGGGTGTGTATTTTCAGAGCAGTGGGCTTTTGTTTTCTGGATAACAGGTTTAGCTTTACATCGACAGACAAATGACAGTTATAAACAGATGATCAGCTTACAGTGTAGGACTCGTTGTCACTTGTCATCGTCAAAATATAATGTTGTGCTTGTCTTGCGTTCCTGTTCAGTGTCCGTGCAGCTTGCAGGTAACCTCCCTGAGGTTCGAGTCTGGAAGAGAGAGGCCAGGGCAAACAACTCTCTTCAACCATAGACTATATATTACTTAGGGATTCAGTCTAATTAATGCTATCTATGGTTCCAACTCCCTATTTGGCCTGCAGTACTCATTTTTGAACACCAATGTGTTACATATTGCTCCTTTAAATGCTGACTGCCAAGGCAAACAAACAAAATAAAGAATCTACATATATACAGGAAGACACATCTCACAGAAAAACACAGATTCTCACTGCTCAAAATGTTTAAAGCCAACAACCTGTGCACACGCCTACAAACACACCTAAAAACACATAATGTGATCACGAGCGGCGGTGCTTTAACCTGTTCTGAACCAATCAACCAATTAACCTTATTTAGAACAGGTGCACCAGCTGGCATAGCGAGCGAAAACCAAGTACCCTCTCTGCCTCCAGCTGGTGCTCAAAGCACACACACACACACACACACACACATGCACACACACGCACACACACACACAGACACAAGCCACAGTTGCACATTAATCCAAATTGTGTAATGTGACGGCCATGTGTGTTGTATGTACACTCTGTGTCAGCTCCCACTCAGCCATCAGTGCTTTTTGAAACATTTCTAATGATATAAAATAGCTTTAACTATAATAGCAGCAATCATAAACAAGGGTGCTTTTGCTGTAAAGGGAGTATACTGTACATCATGTGGGTGGTAATTAAGGGCATAAGGAAACATAATTGATCTTTTTTGGCTTCAAATGGACATTGAACAACATAATTGAGACAAAACATACAACATCTCCGGCACTCTCCAAAGGCTCAGTAAATGTGCAGCTTCATCTATTTTAAAACTGGCTGTATTTTAAAGCTTACAGTAAAAAAAAATATATAGTCTAGGTAAGCTTCACTTTAACTGTCACATACTGTCATGTACCGGCCTCCTTTTCTATGTTGCGCTGTAATCCTAATCCTTTTTATCCATTCATTACTATCCCATGGCCAACAACACTGTTGACTTAAACTGTTTTATTTCGTTATTCATTTTTATTTAATTACAATTTTATTCATTATGTTTGGGTTAAACATGTTTTCAGATAACACTTATATCAAACAAGGCATCCTACAGAATTATATCCCAGATTTATAAACAATGTCAACAAGAATTTACAAGTTGTAAAGGAAGAACTTTGTGAAAACCGTGTGGCTGATGATTGAGAAAAAAACTCTTCACTGTTAGATCTGAATGACGCATAATTATGGCACTAATATTAACTGGGCTCTCATATTGCACAATTCATACTGTTGAAGTTTGTATCATACAGTATATTTCCTGTAGTGGTTTTATTTTGACTAAATACTCTTCTGTGTTTGCATGTGTTAAATAGAGAGCTGAAGTCCCACCCCACTTGACAGCAGCTTCTGTCCTATTAGCCCCGAAGAAGAGCTTTATGTACTACAGGACTTGTGTCACGACTCCTGCCACTGGTCAGCAGGGAATGTGGTCATTGGTAGCTTAGAGTGGGCTTGTAATCAGTGCCCAACTGGTGACAAACTGGGGATCTTCCACTTGTTGTCAGGCGGCGTCATGGCATTTCCTATGTGCATTTTCAAAGTCCCAGGGAAACAACAACTAACCTCAAAGCTAGCAACCTACATCCTGAAAAAAAGCAGATTAACACCTTGGTCGCCAGCGGTCCGAACACCAACAAGCTAGCATCTCTTAACCTTCCTGTGGCGTGGATTAGGTTATTGTAATGCCACAGCTCACCTCCCTGGGATCAATGTGTCATAACCTGGCTCTTGTGCCAAGACAAAATAGAGGAGATGCACCATTTTAGTGTGCAAAATAAATATCTAGTGGCAATCAGGGGTCCTCCCTTACATGGTGCTCCAGTATTATGCTGAAGTCTTATACAGGCTCAAGCTATGCTCATGTTTTGAACTGAGTGTAAGGCCACAGTCACACGTGCGCAGATGCAGTGGAGTGGCCATTGCTTGCCAAGACGAACGGACAGGCCTTTGCCACTGGCCGAGACTGTGACTCTGTCTGTCAAAGGTCACGAAAGTTGAACATAAATTCATAAATTTGCTCATTTGTGACTGTGCCATAACTAAGGAAAACTTAAAATCACCACATTTTATGCTCTGGGAACATTGTACCCAGGTGTCACCAGTTGGGCATTAGAGCGTGACACAGGAGTGGATTTTCTCTTCTGTCACATCCCACTCCTACAAAAATACTCCTGTCCTGACAGAGTAAAAAATTCCTGTACCATACCAATGGATTGGCATCCATCCCATCCCATTCTTGTCAATCCACAGTCCCAACATGTTATGCACTGGTCAAGTGCCAGCAAAACACTGACCTATTGTTATTATGATTCCCACTCCTACCGTCCACATTGACTTTTTTTTCCTGTCCTGTCCCAGTTCCGTGATGAATAGTGAAATCGACTCCCATCTCATAAGAATTCCATCGGAATGGGGAAAAACAGTGTCAGGCTCTATTCAGCACTGATTATCATCCCATCCCACTCCAAACCGCCAATTTACATAGACCCCACTGACCAGCAGCAGAATTTTTGATATCACGATATCAACATGTTGTGTCAGTATATCGTGGGAACAGTTAAAGCTCACTGTATTTCCTGTCATGTCATTATAAAAATACATTGTTGAAGAGAATTGGGGTGAGACTTTTGCCCTCTATGACTGATATTTGTTTCTGCTATAACTACAGAATATGTTTCTCTGTCTAAATGCAACATCTGATTGTCTTTGTTGATGGTTTTTTAATGCTTTTACATGAATTAACCTATTTTTATAAAGTACATAAAATTATTTGAGATTTTACTGGAATTGGTATTTACTTAAGATTATGCTTTGCTAAAAAAAATTAGCTAAATAACTCTAACTAGCGTAGCACATTATAAATAGCCTAAACATGACTCTAATTAGCATTAACACTGTTACTCGTAATAACTAGATAACACAAGTAAAGCACAAGTTTCTTTTAACTCACAGCTGAGTTAAAATTGATAACTTGTTAAACCTGTTAGCCATTATAACACTGTTTCTAACCATGTGATCTTTCAGCTTGCAGACTTTAACCTTTAATCTGTCTCTCCAAATTCTTTGAAGGACACTATGATAATGAACGACTGGCTATTGCTAGACAAAGAATCCCATACAGACTTGGTCGGGTAGTTGACGAGTGGCTACTCGATAAAGGTAAAAATTAATTGATTAATTAATTAATCCTTGAAATAACTACTAAATAACCTTTCCCTATGCGAGGTGCAGTCCCAGAAGACAAGGGTGACAAGGATCGAGTTACCCAGACGTGTATCTCCATTTTTAATTGGAATTTCTATTGGCTATGAATTGTGATTACCTCCATGTAGCTTCAAGTGGATTTCAAGAAAAGTGTCAAAGCAAACGGGTATAGCATACTTGCCATTTATTCTTTGTCATCCTTACACCTTGTGGGAAAAGCTGCACCTTAACAAAGATTTTAAACCGATTAACTAAAAACACATAACCCTTGTCTAACCCCCTTATCGTCCCCCTTAACCATTGTTTGTAATTAGATACTGTGTGTAATTATTCTCCATAAAAATCTTTAAAATGCTGTGTAACATTTACATTAAGGTGATACTTTGGATTATTTAAAGTGGGGTTGTATGAGTGGTGCTTATCGATAGTCAGTGTATTATCTACATTAGATAGGTTGGCAGGCCTCCAGTTAGAAGGAGCAGAGCAGATTAGCGGTGTGGAAGCTAAGCGATCAAAACTGCTGTGGACAGGAACAGAATGTTTTCACAGCTTCATTTTGCCATCAGGCAGCCTTTTCTGATGGGAAACCACTATTATATATGATAAATATCCCTTTCTCCAAACCAACCAAACTCCATAGGAGAAAATGAAAAGATAAGAGGAATCAGAGAACAAGGGAATTGCTGGTCTACTGCTTTCTTGATCTGTTACTTTGTGTTATTGTGTGACTTTGGAGAATTCAAACTGACCTTTGTGCGTTGGAGTTTGGTTGGTTTGGAGAGAGCCAATGTTTGGAGTGTCATGTCAAAATAGACTGACGGCTAAGTATTGCGCAGACTTGATGACTGATATTGATTTTTTTATATTGCCTTTTTTAAGTGCCTAAAATACCTTTTGTTGCTGACCCATTCATGGCAGTACATTGCTTAGCTTCAGTGCTGGTACTCCTCTCTGCTTCTCCTAACTGGGAGCCACCAGCATCTACTGTAGCTAATATACTGATTATTAATAAGTGCCTCATGCAACACCACATCAAATAATCCGACCTATCCCTGGAACTAACATGTGACCTAAGTCTCGTTCCTCCTAAACTAAAAATTCTAAAAACATAACCCCTGGATGTGAATCACACCAAACATCTTTTCCCTTTCTTGTTCCCCGTAAACTTTGTATGGCTTTACGTTGTACTACAAGTCTACAGCAACCACATCAGACTACCAAGTCTGAAGGGTTTTTTTTGCTGCGACAAAACAGCCCTGACAGGCTGTTAAAGTAGATCACTGTTTGCAGCCATTAACTTTGCTAATAAGTATTCTCTTGAGATGGGCCCATTACTGCAGTCCTCCTCCTCTGATGTAACACGGCTTATCAGTGAAGCTGCTGACAATGCTGCTGTTAGATATCATTGCCCCTTTCAGGAGGTGAAACAATTGGACTAGGGGGAACCCAGAACAGAGCATGTTTCAGTGGCCTAATGGCTGATGAAGTCAGTGGTGTGAGGGATGTTTAGCTTTTATTGTCATTTAGCTTTACACAGTCTGAAGTATAGTCAGACATTTTAATAATTCGCCCATCTTTGTAAAAAGAAGCCATAAGATTTGCATCCCTGCACCATCTGTTCTGGAGTTAAGAGATAAATAAATCCCTTTGTCCCTACAGACAGTTTGCTAACTCAGTGATAAATCAAAATGACTATCTCTGTTCAATCAAAACTCTTAAATAGGAAATTAAATAGAGACTTTAAGCCTCCTCTGATGGTTGTAACCTGCATGTGTAAAGTCTAAATTATAAATTCTCTGCTAACTAACCTTTCCCCTCTTAAAGTTAACCTCTAAATTGAGTTTAAATAGATAACTAACTATTATTGTTCACTAAAACCCACCTGGTTCAAATGATGTCCCTGTGCAAGCTCTCCCATGTGACTTCTCTATGTCTGCTCCACCATCCTCTCCCTTTCTCCACCTCTTTCTTTCTCTATGTCTCTCTGTCTATGTCCGACTGTAGGGAGACAATTGACCATCTTTAACAGCCAGGCAGCCATTAAAATTGGCGGCCAGGACAAGGGTCGGCCCTTCCAGGGTCAGATATCAGGGCTGTACTACAATGGTCTCCAGGTGCTCAAACTGGCAGCAGAAAATGATCCCAGCGTACAGGTGGAGGGGAACCTGCGTCTGGTCGGGGACTCACTCTCCGTGTTGACCACCGACACCACCTCCGCCACCCCTCTGGCAGTGTCTGATATGTCTACCACAATCATGGAAACCACCACCACTATGGCGACCACCACCACCCGCAGGCAGCGGTCACCCAGCTTGAGGGAGAGCATCTCAAAGGTCAGAGGGAGTATGAAGGAGTATTTGAAGACAGCTGGGTGCTAATTTGTCGACAGTTGGAGGTTGATTGGTTTATAACTTAAATGCGTGTTGTTGTCACCACTTTCCCAGGCATTAAAAGTGATGTTCAGTAACAAAAGACTATAACCACAATATGTTGTGTAGCAATCAAAGTGTATAACTGTTATTGTTTTTATTTTATTTTTGTTATTTTATGCTAAAATTAAGTTAAACAATTTACTATTCAATGATGCTTTTTCTTAAAGTACTTAAGGTGACTCTGCCCATTGAGCAGATCCAAATATTAGTAACATAATGTAAAGAGCTTTGGAAGAACAGAATACAAACATACATAACCAGTTATATCATGTGTCATTTGGTCATTCCATTAAATTTAAAATCTTAATGGAATAATCTTAATCAACTGATATTCATCAGTTATATTTAGTGATTTTTAAGTGACCAAAATGCTACAATTAACTTTCATGAAATGAAAACACATTGTGAAAAGGTAAAGCATCTTAGACAAAAACAAATTCATGGTTTTGGCAGCAACTTGTCAATCAAAAGGTAACAATGTCCTAAAGTATATCATGCTTTGTTGTCAGGTTTATTCTAAATGGGAGATTAATTTACAAAATGACCATCATGCTGCCTTAGAAAAGACTTGAAACTATCAATTGAGATCATAAACTCATTAGGAAAATGATTAATGAGGTAATAAATCAGTTTTCTCATAGACTTCTTTACAGTCAGACTTCTTTTGCAACCAGTAGAGTGGCCCCCTGCTGGCTGTTAGAAAGAATGCAGGTTTGAGGCACTTAGTCTTTTTCAGACGTGGAGGTTTGTGCACTCCTTTTATGCAGTCTGCGGTGTTAATGTGCACATTGAAGTTTAATTTGTAATACTCTTCCTGTTTGAATAAAAGAACATAATCACATACTGGTAACCAAGGACAGTCAGATAATATATCTGATTCTTCAGTTCCCCTCTACACTTCTGATGGCCATGACACTTTGGAGAAAGGAGCCCTGCTTCCTTCATTGAAAAAAAAACAACTTTTTACTGAACGTAAAATTAGAAAAAAATAGCTTCTTTTTCTGATTTTAAGGGTATTCAGATTTGAAGAGCTGAGTCTCAAAGGAAGGAGAAGTTGCAATTTGCAGGGGTTGAGTTGAACATGAACACTCCAAAGAAGGGCAGTTAGTCTGTTATTTTATTAGCAATCAAAAGTTTCTATTAAAGCTTGAAATAAAATCATACCACCTAAGAGTCTGCAACGATAGCTTATTTGACACAACAACTTTATATCTTAACCACACCCATCATCACTGGAGACTCATAAGACACAATCAAAAGCATTACGCATATAGGAAATATCATATGCAGTAATTATTAGAATAAAATAAATCTACATAAATCTAATATTTGAAGTGGGGTGTATGATGTACTTATCAATAGTCAGAGTATTAGCTACAGTACATGCACTCCAGTGTGGAGAAGAATAGAGTACCACCACAGAAGAAGTAAGAAGAAGAAGAAGGCATACTTTATTAATCACCAGGGGAAATTACATTTTTCACTCTGTTGTAATTCTGTTAATTCACACACAGGCCTGAAATATACTCACATGCACAAACAGGACCTATAGACATGCACTGGACAGATGTCCAATGTCCAGAGCGAGGAGGTTGCACACATACATTTACAGACATATGTACCCTGCCCCTGCCAGTAGGGGGTTCTGTGCCTTGCTCAAGGGAACCTCTGCAGTGCCCAGGAGGTGATCTATTGCCTCTCCATCTCTCTACCAGTTCACACTCCATACTTTGGTCCATGCTGGACTTGAACTGGTGACCCAAGCCAAGTCTTTACAAACTGATCTACTGCCGTCCAGAAGCTAAGCAATATACTGCAGTGGACAGGCTAAGCAACAAAGGGTATTTAAGTCAATTAAAAAATTGTCCACCTAAAAAAATCTACATCAATTTAAGTGTACACTATGTTAAGATTATTTTAACAGCTTTTTTTTTCCACCAGACATTCTTTCTTATGAGAAACTGCTGTTACATAAGCCCATATCACTCTCTCCAAACCAACCGAATTCCATAGGCGAAATCAATAATTTTATGTAGCAGAAAACAGGAATTGGTTGTCTACCACTGCCTTGATCTGTTAGTTTGTTTGTGTTATTGTGTGACTTAAGTGTTTCAAAACGTTAGTTCAGATTCACCAACATCACATATTAACACAAATAAACTAACAGATCGAGGCAGTGGTAGACCAGCAGCTTCTGTGATTTTTGACGTGTAAAATGACTGATTTTGTCTTTGGAGTTTGGTTGGTTTGGAGAGAGTAATATTTGGTTTATGTAATGTCAGTTTACCTTTTGAAAAGGTCGTCTGACAGCAAAGTAAACCTGTGAAAATATGTTGTGCTGGTACTCTCTGCTTCTCTTAACTGGGTGCATGCCGAGTACGAGTAAGTACCTCGTACAAACCCACTTTGAATGCAATACATACATCATTTTGAATTAATCTCATAATTCACTTTATGGCCAAGTGCACGAAGATAATAATGGCATTCATGCTTCAGTATATTTTGATCTAGGACAGCTATGCAGAAAAGACTTCTTATTGAATAAATTTGAAGAACAGATTTTCACACATTGAGCAGTCACAATACTGCATCCAGACTGGTGAACATTACCCGCCACCATTTCAGATGAGTTGATTTTATTCCAAAACACTGCAAACTTGCCAAATTGGAAGGATATCAGCAGTTGTACTTGGAGTCCTGAGGTTTCAAAGAAAAATCCCCCTGCCTCTCCTAATAAAAATACAGAGTGCATTTTTCATTACATTTCTCTTGTCCAGTGTCCCCAAAATTGCCTTCACTGTATTTTCAATTTATTCAAGTAATCCATTAGTGAACCATCTACTCCCCGCTCTGCTCAAGTATTCTGAGTCCATTGTGCACCCTGAAATCCAATTTAAACATACTGAAGCCCAGATTTAGCATGTGAGAATTTGTTTTTGCAATAATAATATAGGGGAATTGTGCAGACATCAAATTAAATAGAATTAACTGAAAACATGCACAACATTTATCCTACTGAGGATTTTCTCTCCATCAGCAGTGTTCTTACTTTGTTTATAAACACATGAAGTCAGCCACAGGGATGAGGGATAAAAAGCAGCTGCATACGGGATTTGTAATCTTACTAGTGTTGCTCCGAGCAAAAACATTAAAGTGGTACAGTGGTGCATGCTGCAGTTTCTCCGCAAATAGGACAGTCAGTCGGCAAGCACAGTCATAAAACAAAGTGAGCACAAATCTAGACGATGGGAACATGTTGTCGTCTGTGTGTTTGATAAAAAACAACACTTTTTCTCCATTTTCCTTTCAGCCGCAGAACTCAGATGATATTTTGGTGGCGTCAGCTGAGTGTCCAAGTGATGATGAGGACCTGGAAGAGTGTGAGCCGGGAACAGGTGGGTCAGCCATAGCAAAAAAAAAAAGATGGGAGTGCAGCTCTTATCCAACTCCTAGTAATGTTACTTTTATCCAAGATGGTAGACAAAACGCACTGACTCTAGACTGCCGTCATTAGTTTCACATTTTCAATTCTCCCTTTCCAGTTCATGTTTCTGCAGCTGTCATACACTCATTTATTCAAGGGTTCTGTCAAAACAGCTGTCCTCATTTGGATAGTTGTTGTGGCATCAATCCATCCTGTATGTTAGCTTTTAAATCGTGTCTGCAACTTACTAAATTGGATGGAAGAAAAGCTTTATGGAGTGCACTGCAGTCATTAAGAGTGGAGGACACTGGACAGTGACAGAAACAAGCTGTGGAATTTAAGAAGGAGTCTGCCCTTATTATGGGTTCCTCAATTATTAATATGACCTTATCAGAATTGTTTGTTGTTGTTGACTGGTCCTGCAAAGTGTGACTCAAATAATGATGAAACAGAACCTAGTGGCTGTAAATAACCATAAATAACCCTGCAGTATTCCTCCACAACCAGAAGCCATTCTGATCTCAGAGAAAGATCTGCGTTAAATGCAGATGCATGGCGTGATAGCTCATATAAAAGAATAGGTAACACTTTATTAGAAGGTATGTGCATTACACTGTCCTAACCATGTCATGACACCTGTCATAACTATGAATAAGTCTTCCTGAATGCTTATGACTGTTGACATTAAGTGTCATTCGGTAAATTGTGTCATTTTAAACGCATAGCTGACATAGTTTGAGACAACTTGACATTAATCAAGCCAATGTCTTTGTTAAAATAGACTTGAATAATATTCTGAATTAAAGGAATAATATGAAGCAATTGTGTGTCCAAAACTGACAACTGCCGTCCAAATAGCACATGGGAGCCACAGACTATATGAACAGGTTAAAATCTTATTTAATAAGCAATCTGTGGTTGAAGTGAGTTGTTTCCCCCTGCTCCCTCCTCCCCCAGACTCAGGGAAGGTCTGCAGGCTGCAGGAATACTGCAGGAGTGCAAGACACGCAAAACATCGTAAACTGACAATAACAAGTGACGACGAGTTGTACACTGTAAGCTGATCAGGTGTTTATAACTGGCAACTGCCTGCCAGACTTCATTAAGATATCACTCAATATAACCACTATAAACATCTACAGCTTCAAGATTATTAATGACTTCTTATGACTCAGAAACAGACATTTATTCATTCAGCAAACATTCAACATTAATTTGGACTCTAATTAATATGAAACAGGCAAACAAAAACAGTTATTCTGGCCTGGAATACAAATTTCAAAAGGGGAAACCACAGCTATAGCATTGATGTCACAGAAGTATTTCAACTTAGCCTGTTTCCTTACTCTTTGATGACATATTATGGTCATTTTATGATTTATTCCAGTAAATATATTACAGATTTCTCCTTAAATCAAGCCAGTAATGGCTTTGTTAAACAGATTGCTTCCCGAAGACGTTAAAACTTGTTTTAAAAAAGTCTTTCTAACATTCTGGATTAAACACATCATTTTTTACAAAACTGATGATGGAGGCAGCAACAAGTGACACATCTCATCCCTGCATATGCGCAGTACCAATTGCTCAGCGATTTCACCCTGGCCCCACCATGCAAGGCAAGGCAAGTTTATTTATATAGCACCATTCAGACACAAGGTAATTCAAAGTGCTTTACAAGAGAATAGAAATAAATTAAAAATAAGACATTAAGAAAACATTAAAATGGCATTTAAAAGACCATAAAAACAAAGTGCATGCAGATAAATAGTCAAAACATTAAAGAAACTGCATTTAAAAGACAAAACCAAAAATGAATGCAAACAAATATTATTTAAAACAGATTACTTTGACAAGAACTTATGTATGTACTTTATTGGAGAGCTGCAGTAAAACAATGTTTCAAGCCCTGATTTAAGTGAGCTGACAGTTTTAGCAGACCTCAGGTATTCAGAGAGTTTGTTCCACAGGTAGGAAGCATCAAAACTAAATGCTGCTTCATTTTGCTTGCTTTTGATCCTGGGAACACTGAGTAAGCCTTTCCCAGATGACCTGAGGGGCCTGGGTGCTTCATAACCTACAAGTAAACCAGAGATGTATTTAGGCCTGAGACCATTTAGTGCTTTATAAAGTAGTAATTTTTAAATTTAATTAATTTTAAATTATTTTAATAAATAAATTAAATAATTTTAAAATCTATCCTTTGACGCACAAGAAGCCAGTGCAGTGATTTAAGCATTGGTGTAATGTGCTCCACTTGATGTCAGTGAGGACTCTGGCAGCAGCATTCTGGACGAGCTGCAGCTGTTTGATTGTTTACTCAGACCTGTGAAGACACCATTACAGTAGTCCAGGCTGCAAATAAAAAGCACAAACACATTTTTTCTATATCTTGTTTAGGCAGGAGTTCTTTAGTTATAATACTCAAGAATCTGAGCAAGGGGAGAATGTAGCTGTTGAATACAAGAGGCCTGAGAATGGAAACCTTGAGGAACACAAAGTAATGCCTATCTCGAAAATAAGATTTGAACCAATCAGTACCAGGAAGTCTCAACCACTTTTCTGGTCGAGCTTTTTTGAGCAGTAACTTATAGTTAACTGCGGATAGCAAGCTGACTCTGGCGCCCCACGAACACAGCCTCTGACACTGATGGTGGCCAGTTGGAAAGGGAATCCAGTACTCACTGAGGTGGTTTTCTTCCTGGGTTTGGTTCCTGACACCCCGGAGCTGAATCAGCTCCATGGCTAACCAAGCTAAATAGCAAATGCCAGCTACAGATGACAGCAGACAGCAGTTAGCCTACTTCAGCAACAAGTAAACTAGGTAACCACCTCCTGTCCATCAGCTAGCTCTGTAAGCTAAATCACCTTGATACTGCACTCTGTTGTGAAACTCGTGACTCTTTGATAATGTCAAGTTGTCATTACAAAGACATTTTTTCTTGATTTATGTCAAGTTGTCATAACAAAGACATTTTTGGCTTGATTAATGTCTACTTGTCATAACACAGACATTTCAAACAATGTCAACTTTGCTTTAAAGATTACATAACTGACCGAATGACACTTAATGACAACAGCCATAAACATTCGTTATGACTCCTTCATGTTCGTGTCAGGTGTCATGCAAAACATTTTAAAAAGCACAGACATCCAAACATTATAAATACCAGGTGATGGACAGAAATACATGTCAAAAACGACAAATAGTCTACACATTAGATAATGCTCTCATTATTGATTAAGACAATATAATGACACTCTTATACAAACCCCTTCAAATAAAAGGCATTACTGGAGAATGTATCATTCATATACAGCTAAATATATTTGGAGGTCTATATCCAAATAGTGATTAAATACATCCAGGACACACTGGTTGCTTTTAGTAAGCCACAACATGTGATTCCTTCATACAATAACCTGTCTGTGATTTCTCTTGTCACCCCTGAACCCCAGCCTACAGATGTGCATACATTTAATTTACTGTTCTGTTTTTTTTTTTGTGCTCTGTTTGTTATATGCTCCTCATTCAGCTGCCGCCTTTCATGGGTCATCTTGTATGTTTGTGTCTACATGTGAGCTCTTTAATGTTCTTGCCATATTGTATTATATTTTCAGAATATTATGAACATTCTTAATCTGTACACCCACACATTGGCTCCATATTAACTGCATACATCGTTCAAGAACAGCGTCATGGTGGTTTTAATTTGTTTTTACCAAATGTTGATGTAAATAACCTCGTATTAGAGATCAGGATAATATGTGTGATCGCTATAAATGATATCACTGATAAGCCAGCTAATATCAGTCTAATTCCTCTGTAATATTCCACATAATGAGCAGACTGAGCTTCTGTTTTAATGAGCGCAACTTTTCAACCAAAATTTCAATTTTAATGCCGTTCTAATTTAGGATCCCCTACCTTTTCTGTTTCCTTTCTAGGAGGTGAATTAGTGTTGCCTATTATAACAGTGGATTCCCTTGAGCCCCCATCCATCGCCACCCGTTACCCTGTCATCCCTCCTCCCCCCACCCTCCTGTCCCCTCTTGAAACCACCAAAGAGTCCCTGATTCTCCCTCCTCACCCTTCCTGCCCCCCGGACCAGGAGGACTGTGGTGACCCTGTGGAGGTCTCGGCCTTCGGCTCTGGGGAGATGACGGAATCAGATGACGAGGACTTTTACAATAATAACTCCCCCATGGTCACTGACAGGACAGTCCTTCCTCCACCTCCCACCGCTGGTGAGGGTGGAGTCCAGAAACCCCGCCCCTTACCTCCTTATGTTCCCACCACCAACCCTGACCAGCTCCACATCCCCGCAGGCAAAATGAACACCCGCGACCAGGTGCTTCTGCCCCCTGCTCCTCCATCCTCCCGCAACACACCAGGACTAACTTACCCCCCCAATTTTCCCCATGTGCCCACAGCCAACCCCACAGCCTCTGATGAAAAGAGCCAACCCGGTGCCGTGGAGGTGATCAGGGAGTCCAGTAGCACCACGGGGATGGTGGTTGGTATCGTGGCTGCTGCTGCTCTCTGCATTCTTATTCTCCTCTATGCCATGTACAAGTACCGCAACCGGGACGAAGGCTCCTACCAGACAGACCAGGGCCACAATTTTGCCAACAATTCCACTGTGGAGGGCAATGGAGCAGTGGTCAAAGACAAAAGCACAGCAACAGCCTCTGTGGCCAAGGCAATCACAAAGGGCAAAAAGAACAAAGACAAAGAATATTACGTCTGAGTGTGGACTGAGACAAGAGGACGCTTTCGTTTTGCTCCCCTATTCTGTCAGGTCGACCATCAAGAGAAATTTCACAGAAAACCACAAAAAACAACTGCACAAAGCAACCGTATCTTGCTTTTAACAGTTAAATTTCTCTCAAACGTCAAGGTTGCCCAGCTCGTATTAGTGATAAAACCCTCATCTTACGGCACAAGATCTGACTCATGCTCTGTGTCACAACGTGCACTTCACACCAATTCTCTGTTAATTTTTTTTTATGTTTTTAACAAGCTAGGAAGAGGCATATCCACTTTGGCTTTGTATATAGCATGGTGCAGTGAAGAAAGTGCTGAGAACATGCGGACAGATTTGCCTAAATGTTTTCTTTGTACTTCTTTGTAATGCTCTATCTCAAGTCTCAATGTCCCCCATTATGATATATGAGGCAGAACCAGGCCAGTTATTGAATTTTTATGGTGGATGAGCAGAGAGCAGCCCAGTAATTCTGACTACGCTCAAAAAGAAAGCCTTTATTCGGATGAGACATCATCTCTGCAGCCTCCATGTTATGTTATGTGGTTTCAGCCACTCTGCCTCTGTCCACAAGAGATGGTATTATGTTGCTGGTGCAGTATCATAAATGAAGCATGATATTTAGCAAAAATACAGCATTTAAAAGGGATTATTAACAACACTCTGGCCAGTGAACCTTACAGTATGATGGATCAGAAACATTATTTATGTGAGATATCACATTGCCATTTCAAGTAGGGATAATTGTGAACAAGTCAGTCTCCGCCAGTGAAGGTATTTCTCTGTAAACATTGCTTGTATGTACATATAGAGGTTAGCAGATTGACAAAGAATTGTGTACGCAGGGGAGCAGGTATGAAGAAGAGTAAACGTCCTCCCATCCAACACAGCTTTCATGACGACATCAAAACTGCTGGAGCCCCGAACTTCACAGGAATCTTTGGGGGAACACAGAATCACACTTTGAGGAAGTTCTTCTTCATGGAAAGGAAGAACCGACCCGGCTCTCTCTTAATCTTTTCCTTTCTCAAAACTGTCATGGGATAATTCAAAAGCACACAGAAAATGTAAACATATCTTTGAGACATAGATATTCCTTGTAAAGCAGCCAAACATGTATTCTTTTTTTCTATCAGTTACTAAAAAGACTATTCTATGAGATGAATAATTGAAGGTTTGTGAATTGTATTGATATTTCTCTGATATTTCGATGTATCTTGTTACCACTCCTCTTAACACGTTAACATTTTAGATTGCCTTTTACTTCAATCCAGACAAAAAGCACACTCTCCTCTGATAGCTGCAAATATGTTTTTGCATTATTTACGGTTCAGATTATGCAGAGAAAACACACAAAGGATGGAACAAACAAATGTTTTTGTTTTGTTGCATTGTGCATTTTATATGTGCTGAATCTGTTACTCAATGGATCTGATAATATAAAGCCATTTTCTGTGTTGAGTTATGTCTACATTTACTTATTCATGCTCTGTGATTTCTTGTTCTTTTTTATGAAAGTGCCATTCAAACATGAGCCACTCGGTGCTCAGAAAAATATTCCATTCCTCACTCATTGCTATTGTATAGTGTTCATGTGAAATGGATCTTAATATGTGTACAGAACGTGGATAAAGATGAAAATACACTTGATTATATACTTTGTACACACCTGTGTTGTGTGTTGATTCTTGTAATTTCACAAAGAAAATGCATTTTATGATTGAATACAGACACGACAGGTCATACACACTGAAAATAAAAGTTTTATCGGGGGAATTCCAAGTGAACTGATATGAATTAGGATTTCAGGTAACAATTGACCCTTCCTAAGTCCAACCCCTTTTTTGCATGATCAATTTTCTCTTTTCCTGTTTCCTGTGCTTATGCTATGTGCTAGGCTCATCTATGCTGAAAAGAAAACCAAACTGTGAAGATGGTTGAAAACACTGCAACATAAATTCATCTCTTAAGTTAGCTAATGTAATGTTGCTAACTTAGGATGTGTCTCTTTTTTTGTATCTCTTTTACAGGAAAAGGAGAAAATTGACCAAATTTGGTCCACTGTTATTGGAATGCAGAGCAAAAAGATGTGGGTTGGGGGTAAATAAATAAAATATTGCAGTTATTTGGACAGATATTGAAATCGCTATATGATTCATATTTAGTGGGAATGATCATTTTTGCATCCCAGTTTTCATTTTGCTATAAAAAAAAAAACTAAAATCATAATGATGTGACTTTTCTTTGGGTCTGTAACAAGCATCTGTTTTGAAGATTTGTCAGCCAGGGCATCTCTGCAACACCACAGTCCTTCATTATATAGGGTAAAGGGTTGATCAAGGGTTCTTTGTAAGACAAAGTGTTCCATTAAGAACCACTTTCATTGGTTTCGGAAACTGGTTTTGGAAAAGAGTTCTTAAGGGATTATTAAAATTCTTTAAGAACTTTTTCATCAAAGGCTCTTTGTGCCATTGTGTAAAAGGTTCTTGGTGGAACCTCTTGGTTGGGTTCTAGTTAAATGTCTTGGAATATAAAAAAGTTGTCAGTAGAACCCCTGGGTGGATGTTCTAGATAAAAACTTTAGAATATAAATGAGTTCTCGGTTGATAAAAGTCTTGGGAATATAAAAAGGTTCTTGGTGGAACCCCTTGGGTGGGTTTTAAGTAAAACCCTTGAAATATAAAAAGGTTGACAGTAAAAACCGCTTTGTGGGTTCTTGTCAGCAGCCTTAGAAGATGTAAAGGTTCTGTATAGAACAGCCAGATAGACTTTTTGCACAAATATAGAACCAACCCTGTTCTGATTCAAGCACCTAATTTTGAAACATTCAGAACATTTCCACCGAAAACGAACCAGTTTGCCGGTTTTCCTTGGGAACCTAAGTGGGCGTGTCATACTCTACAGGTCACTGTACAATGCCTTCTATTCATGACATCCTTGATTACAATGGCTCTCTAAAACGGTTTCAAGAAATAACCCTTTATGGTTCTAGTTAGCACCTTTATTTCCAAGTGTAATGCTGTTTTGTCACACTTTTTTTGTATCAAAAATGTTGCTTTTTTGTGATTTGGATATTGCACTTACTGTGATTTCAATAATATTTTGATTAACTGTGCAGCACTAAATCAGCCACAGATAGCCACAGATTTTCAAATATTAATGTAATGTACGGATTGCAGCATCAATCTATCGACGGGTGATGAAGCTTTGGAAGTTGTGAATCTTTTGGGATGAAAGAAACACAATGAATTCACACTGATGTAATTGTACAAAGGTCACGCTTTGCTAACAAGATAAGTTAACATGTTTAACATGAAGGAACAGCGTTTCACACAAATTGCAGGTCATGATGTGTTTTAAAAATGTGTCTTACACTTGAGTTTCATCATCATCTACTCCCTCTCTCTTTTCTCTCTCTTGCTCACTCTCTCTCTCTCTTTGGGGTGCTGCACAGTTCTGGTTTTGTCAGTAACGCCTGCATGTCCATTATTTATGATCAAATGAAATGTTTAAGTGATTTTTCTGCACTTTGCATTACTGCTGCCGTCTAGTTTCACCATTCAAAAATTGATAGGACCTGCTAAACTTAAAAAAAAAAAAAAAAATCAAAACAAACTATTGAATCAGGTGACCTCCTGTCAGGGTCGGCAGTGATGGACACCACACTGTGATTGGTTCAGGTGAAGCTCATGGCCTTTGAAAATGCTGAAATTGATATAACTTTATAGATTTTCTGTGAGGTGAAGGAGTCAGTGTTTTGGGAGCTTGTCCCATATTAGGGGACCAGTGGTGGAATGTAACTACGCATATAGTCTACTTGAGTACAAATTCTTACTTTAATTTAGTATTTCAACTGTAAGCAACTTACCTCTACTCTGCTATACTATATATAAGAGAAAACGCAAAATTTCAAGGTGTCATACTTCAATAGATTTTTGAGTTTTGAGCCCAACTCAAACTCTGAAGTTTTGCAAAAGTTTTACCAACTAATAATGTTCTGTTGATATCATTTATAATTTTCTTAGATAAACTCATTGAAGTGAAAATAAATAGCGGTTAATAACTGACAAGGAGTAGATGTAATTTAAGAAATTTAAGTATATAGAATTTTTGGTGAAAAACTCAGACACAAATTATTTTCAATGTATTTTCTTTGTCTTCAAACATTTCTGGAGGAGATTTGCCATTTATAGAGATGATGGACATCTGAGTATTTTAAAGATGGAAATAAAATGTTATTACTTCCTGACATTATATACACTTACAATATGCAGTGAAAATCTTGTATCTCCAAATTTGGTGATTTTGAGTTTGAATTTACCTGATAAACTAATGGATTAAGCTGAATTAACGATTTAAAACTGATCTTGGAGTAGCTGGAAAATGTATTGTCACAAAGCTGAAAACAGGGCTGTTTTTCTGACACCATGAAAAACTGACTTTTTAGAGATATGTAGTTCCTACAGGACCCTGATGTTACGAACGCATGATGATCTTATAGAATATGATGCACTGCTGTAGATTAAACTACAGTGGTGTGTAAAGTAGTTAAAATGAGCTCAGCCTTTGATACAGCAGTAAAATGCAACATGCACATTAATGCAACACTAATATTAATCCAAAACCATCATACATAAAATTTAAACACTGACAGGGACCATTTCACTACACAATAAAGATTTTTTTAGTTTGATACTTGCATTTTGCTGATAATACTTATGAGGGATAGCACTAATAGTGCAATGGAAACAGGTATTTCTTCTATCTGAAGTTGCTCGTATTATTTCGGAAAAAGTCATTTCGGTGCTTTGTAGGCGTAACAATTGCCAACAAACAAGTTATAAACAGTTAGACAATTAAACATTTGCCTGATTTAACATGACTTCTGGTATAAACCACACTCACTTTTGGTCTTCTACCCAAATACAGATATAGACACGATTCTCCTGGTTGAACAGATACAGAAGCAAATAATGACATCTCTGTGCACATTGCTTACATCATTTTCTATCAGTGAGATTTTAGATGCGGGTCTTTCACTCGTAGTGGAATATTTCTACAGTATGTTGTTGCTACTTTTACTAATATTAAGGATCTGAATACTTCTTCCACCACTGTAGGTAACTAAAAGTCAGGATATCTCAACCTCTGCTGCACAAATGTTGGTCTTCCTCTCATTCCCATCTGTCTCCTGCAAGTCTCCCAAATTTACTGCAGTTAGTGCAATATTAATTATGATGCTGTTTGTATTTTAAATTCAGCCAATAGCACATAAATCAGTCTTTCATTGGTTCTTGATGTCCAGTATATGTTATATCATATTTACATATGTATTCTTTACAGCAGAAATTGTGTTAAAATGCACTATTATCCAAAAGTACTGACATAACAGCTTTGTCTGCTGACTTCCTGATTATTTCCAGTAAAAAAAATGAAGCATTCCCCACATCTTCTGCCGTCTCTTGGACAAGAAACAATAATCTGCTGTATGTTTGTCAGCAGTAACATATTTTGTGTTGTTTGACTACCCCCTGCTGAGAACATAAGGAACTGTACGATGGAGAAGAAGGTTAACTCAGGTCCACATCACCGAGTGATGTGATGTATAGGCTGTAGTTGCCCTCACTGAAGCAGCCGTCAATTGTTCTGCGACAGCGGGTGAGGTTTATCACAAAAGACAAGGATTTAGAGAGATGGTATTTCAAGTCAGCAGGAGGGTCACCTGTCCCATTAGCCCATTTGTGCTGAGACTGATGGGGAGTAATCCTGTGGGCTAAGTGAGGTGTGGTGTCAGTACGGGTCTAGAGTAGGTGAGCTCTGATCTGTGCTGACATTGGGTATCAAGGAGGGTGGTTAAAGGATACTATAAGCCACTACTGAGCATTCCTGAGATGTCACGAGCCTAATTCAACAAAACAGCTATGACAAGAGAGGCCCAGATGACAACTGCTGTGTCATTTCCACTCTGACTCTGTTTCTCTAACATCCCAGCCAGGTTTTCTTCATACTGTAAGTATTTGCCCTTATTTCTGAGCTCATGTTTTGCTCAACAGTGCTGTTTGTGAAATATCCTTTAGGTTCAAGGTTGTTACAAATGAAGATAAATTGTTAGGTCTACGCTAAAATGTGTTTCAATTTGTTAATTATGCTAAATCCTCTTAACTGTAAATACATTTTACCTGAACATTTAATGTTCCCAGAATCATGAATCATGGATCCTACACTCTTAGAAATAAAGGTGCATGGTTCTTTGGCTTGTCCCCATAGGAAAACCTTTTTTGGTTTCTGATAGAACAATTTATTAAGGTTCCACTTGGGACCCTTGTATTTCTAGCTTTAAATGCAACATAATGCGTTATACCCAGAACCCACTCTGAAGGGTTCTACCGAGAACCACCTATGATAGGTTCTATACTGACCCTTCTATGGCATAATGGCTCCACCTAGAACCCTGTCCTGGGGGTTCTATCCCAAACCTTTCCACCTTCCAAGGATGCTAACCAGAACCCACCCAGAAAGTTCTGCCAAGAAACATTTTATATTCCAAAGGTTTCATCCAGAACCCACCCAGAGGGTTCTATTGAAAACCCTCTCCTGTTCCAAGGGTTTCACCTATAACCCTGCTGTCTTCTGAGGGTTCTGTGAAGAAAGATGAAGCAAAAACATGATTGAATATATTGCACGTTGTGGTCATCCATCATTTTAACAATCCATGTTACAATCACCAATGTTTAACTTGATAAGATAAAATGATTTATAAGTAGAAAAAAATATTTTAAATATCTCACTGATGGCAGATCATAAGATGAATGATGATGATGATAAAATGAATTGATTAAGAGGATTCCAGATACATCCACATTTAAAAATACTATTTAAAATGACACGTTAACATCTGAATAGTTGAGGTTGAGGATCTTTTAGTATCCATGCTCTCAACAATCCTCAAAAACAGTTTCTTCAAAAAAGCTCTTCAGAAGCAAATGGTTCTGGGTAGAACCGCAGCCCTCTCAGGAGGAACCCATTTGGAATTTTATATACGAGTGCATATTGAGGGTTTACACAGGATGTTTTCTGTAAATTTTATTAAAACAGAATCTTTTCAATGTGTTTCATGACTTCTCCTCAGATCCTTACTCTTGACCTTTACCCTGTCTGTCAAGCCCCCACAACCATGATGTTAGCTCATGTACTTCCTTTCATTTTCCGTACATCTGTGTAGTATGAAAGCTTCAAATATAAGAGAAATGCTGGACCATCTATTTTGGAATATCTACAGCAGGCTGGAGGGCTCGAACACGAAGGTGACTATGCGTCTCGGATTTGCAGTTGCGAAAGTTTAGTGAGGAAATTTGGACTTTCTTGCACAAGTAGTAGTATGTAACAATAAAATGAACATTGGAATAAAAAATGTTTCAATATTTTATTTTGTTTGGTTTGTTTTGACTGCTGCTGACGGCTGAATTGTTTTTGTTTTACAACTGTACATACATAATTCAAACATTCATTGCCAAAAACAATACCTTTTTTTTTGTAGATCCTAAGGTCATGGTTGGCTTCTTTTTTATTTTACTTTATTAAAGAAAGTATGCAGAAGCACTTTAATTTATACAAACAAACAATGCTGTACACATCAGATTTATTATTTAATAAAGGACATTTTTTCAAATCATCATTTTCTTTGTTTGTTGATATTGAGATAAATATCATATTGTGTATTTTATTATAATTCCTTCTTCCGTCACAGAGGATGGTGCCAGATGGTCAAAGAGTTCTGAGGCTTCATTCTGGCTCATGTGGACATCTTCTGGTGGTTATATTTGGGGATTTTCTACACTCTGCATGAAACAGAGCAGTAGATAAAGTCAATGATTGCACAATGCAAAGCAACTATTAAACATCAACCAAAATTGAACAAAAGTAATAATGATAAAACAGAGAAAAGTATCTAAAATGATGAGTATTTTTACTTAAAATCAGTCTTCTAACGTCTTCTGTGGAGCAGATAAACACAAAGCTCATAAGATAAAAGCTCAAGAGACTCTGTATATATCAACATGTGAACAGAATTTTACTTCAAGGGTTCGTTTAATGGTCATTTTACAACACAAGTAACGAAATTTATGTTTGTATTCCTATATATTCACAAAGAACCCAGAACAAAACGTGACAAAAAACTAATAATTTTGATGGAGTGTGTGGGATGTAGTTAAAAGTGTCACAGCCTGAGGAAAGAAGCTGCTCTGCGGGCTGGTGGCGTGGCAGTGGGTACTCCTGTATCTCTTACCAGACGGCAGCAGAGTGAACAGGCTGTGGCTTGTATCCTCTGGACCAGTGGTTTTTCCTTAAAGGACCATTTTTTTCTATCATTGAATCTGGACTTACCTTCATACAACAAGCCCCTGCTGTATACCTACATGCGAATAGTAACGTATTCATGTGCAAAGCTTGTTTCTTTCGATCTTGATTTGGTTTAGTTGGTTAATGTATTCATTGTATGCAACAGCTTTACAGTCTCAAGTGTTATTTATCACAAATATTATTGTGGTATTTGGCCAGAGGACTCCAAAGTCCATTCATTACGAGTTCAAAACCCAGTTTCAAAAAAGTTCAAATAAGGTGTACTTCTTTTAAAATATTGAAAGTCTTTGTGGCTTTCTTCTTCTTCACATATTCAATTCATGGCCGTTTGAGTTCAACAGCAAACCGAGCCAGACCATTTCGATTTGTGGATGTGGAATTTATCATCAATAATCAGAAGCTGTAAATTATATAGTTCATATTACTAGCAACCCACTGAATACAAAATACAACACTTCAGTTCTCCGTACATTAATACCCGTTTTTATATTTTTATATGTATTTTTATTTCTAAAATTGTGCATGTCTTTCCAAAATAAATCTGAATGACCACAGTGAAAAAAAACCAAATGAAATATTGTTAATCTATCTGAATGGCAAAAACACATGCATAATTATATTCAGCTTAATTTTTTTCCAATATTTCTTTAACAAGTTAAAGTTGGTGTAAAATCTTGAGGGATATTTCTTTCACTTTATTAGACAATATCTATTTCGAATACAACAAGCCTTTTTCCACTATCAATTGCTCATGATAGAAGATCAGAAGAATTTTACCAGGAGGTGTAACACAGCCCACACATTTCTGTGTCTCTTACCGCACCACTCTGTTTCTAATACCAGCATCTCCGTTAAAAATGTGTTTAGAGCTAATCTTTTCTTTAAAAATGAGGAGAACCTTATTCTTGTTATTCCTCTTAAAATAGAACTGAAGTTGTGTTGAGGTTGTGTTGCTTGCGTTGTGCTGGTGACCAGGTTAAAAGAGCTTAACATAATACAGGAATTTAATGGAATCAACTGATCTTTTCTTGTTAACTTTGTGTAAATATGTACATTTTAATACTCTGAAGGTGAATCCATTTAAAATTTCAATTTTTTTATTTTCAGACCACTTCAGAACTTATAAACATGATTTGTTCTGACTTGAATTCTTTTGAGACTAATTCATGTACTGCTGTGAGTTCACTTAACTCATTAAATTCAGTTTTGAAAGAAACTTGACCCCTCTGTTTTGTAGTTTGAAGAAAACAGAAACTTGCTTGTGTGTCTTTAATACATGTTAAGATGAACCATGGTTGTTTCCACTATGACAGCGATAACCATAATTTAGCTCAGTATCAAATTAATTCTTTACCCCAATACTTTTTGTTAATTCACCTTAAAATCATGAGCTTTTTAAACTTGAATGTTTTCCAGGTCCACTTAACTTTACTCAATTTGCTTTACATTTTCAAAATTCTTTGAACAATAAATCAAAGTACTTTGAACAATTAATTCAACACATAGATAACTCACATTTTTAAGGCAGCAGGGGAACTTACATTTTTATGTTGAATCGGCTTTAAATTGTTTACATTGTGTGGAGTTTAGCTAGTTTCATTGGGATGTCAACATAAAAATCGCATTTTAATAAAAATAAATAATTAAATGCCACCAATAAAATTAAATAAATATGCTGGAAAAGCATTACATATACTGTGGTCATTCTTTAAAAAATAACTTAATCTTAAATAATTTTGAAATAAAAGGGGAAAATGCCCTCCCCATGACGTCAGTGCACACGGCCAATAAGCGCCATGGGAATCTCTCTCTCTCTCGCTCGATCGCTCTCTGTGCGTGCGTGCGTGCATGCGTGCGTCCGTGCGTGTGTGTCAACTAGTTGTTAGCTAGCGCTAGCTACCCAGTTAGCTAGCTTGTTGAAACATTTTAACATAGGCACCGTTTATGCCAAGAAATAGCTGTCGTTCACCATGAGAGAGGACCTCCGCTCCCGCTGCACGTCTGTCTACCTTTAATGCCAAAGAGGATGAAGGACTTTCAGAGAACAATGATAAGTTAGCCAACGCCAACAAAAAGTGAAGCTAACATACAGTTTGTGGACACAGCTTTGCTCGCTAGCATCCTGAGAAGGAAAGCTCTGAGATTTTGCAAGGACTGGATGCGGAAGGAGGATATGAGACAAGCTGGACAGCTAATGCTAATTGTAAGCTATGCTGGGATCCAAATGTGGAAAACATTTCACTGTGAGCACAATTATCAAATCTGTCGAGCTAACCTAAGCTAACACTAGCTAATGACGAACAACTAACATTCACCTAGCGATCAGCGGTTAAGCTAACTTGATGTTGTAGGCTGGCGTTACATTTACCCAGTTAACGACAGGGACATTACCCAGCTTGAAATGCTGATATATGCGGCCTAGCATTAGCCGGTAACTAGCGTCAAACAATCTGATGATGTTTAACGTTTGTCAGCCAGTTTACAGCGGTGTACTGCTGCTATCGGTTATGTTTCCTTATTCAGCGAGGAGATTGAAGGCGACGGTGGTTGAACAGGTTGAATTTTACCGATCATAAATGCATATTCGTAAGCTAAGCTAAATTCTGTGTTAGCTTGCTAATGTCAATCAGAAAACTTAATCTAGCTGGCACAGCATTGGCCTGGGAATGAAAATAGGCAGTTTTAAGCTCTGTCATCCTGTCTGAAATCTGAAAAAATAAATCAAATATGTAGCTTCCCTTAAGTCATTCTCACTTTTGCTTTTAGCTGTTCAAATGGTAATTGTTGTGATTCAATGTGGAAGTTAAGAAATATGTGGAAAATAATCATGTTTAATGTTGACTCATCACAAATCTAGTCCGTTTTACCATGTGAGCTTTTGCTAAATTAATTCAAAATCCGCTTGAAATCAAGAGGGAACTATATAGTTTCATAATTATATGGAATTTAAGGAAGTAAAGTAAAACAACCAGAAAGATACCTTTAAAGTACTTATCCCTACAACTAATAAATGCATGTGGGCAGTTGACAGAGTTCTGCTATAGTATTTATGTTTTGTGGTTTTCAGTGTAAATTCATGATTGGATAATTGCCTAGCATTAAATTTTCCCATTGAATGTAATGTTTAAGATGTAGCTTCACTTAAGGAAACAAACCAGTTTGATCTTTCTTACAGATGAATGTTTTTTCATACAGTCAGTGGGTTACCAATGTGCCAAAAAGTCACTCTCCTGATTACCCAACAAGGATTAGGCTAGAGTGTGGCAACGTCGGTGCAGGGAGAGAGCACATACTGGCACAAGAATATGCAAGGACTCTTGACCTCAACTGAAGTATACATATCAAGACTCAGAACTATTGTCCTTGATGAAACAGTCTTGGTTAACCTGCCATCCCCAATGGAAGTGCCAACATAGACACAAAATACTGTGGCTCGAACTGCTGCACAGTTTTTTGAGCTACAGCCTTGGAGGAAGCATTTCGGCTTTTGGTTGAACCTGAAGGTGGAGATGGGTTCCCAAGCTCTTCAGATACTGCGGCAGGGTGTGTGGGCTTCGCTCACAGGAGGCTGGTATGTGGACCCCCATCAGAGCACGTTCTCCAACTGCTTCCACCTCTACCTTTGGATATTCCTCCTGGCCTTCCCCTTTCTGTTGTACATGGTAAGCATGTTTTCACTGCAAGTTTACTGCAGTCTTATCCAGATAATAAATCCAAACTACTAAATTCGGGCATACATCCATGTGAATGTATTTCCTAATGTTAGCTAGCAGAATTGATTCTATTTAGCAGACATGGCAGCTGCACAGGAGATTTACACAATAGACGATTGACACATTAGGTGAGTGAAAATAAGCATTACTTCAGACTTGGCTGCCTAACGATGTAAAATGTGCAAGAAACTACAAACATCGAAGATTAGTTCCTAGAGAGCATTTTCATGGCATGTCATCAGTCTGGCGGTCGGCCATGTTGGCCATACTAACTGTAGACAATGTATCTGAACTTTCCACTGTCATGAGATGAGTCCATATGAATGTGACTCTCCTGTGGTATTCACCACCTCGTAAGTAGTAACGATGCATAGATCTGAATTCCTCTATAGATTTAATATTCAGCTATCCAATATTATCAACGGAGAGTGAAAATATTGATCTGTATCATCATCTGTAAGATACACTAACATCTGGAAGAGTTAAGTCCTGAAAGTGTTAAATCATAATTGTTGTTTACATCCCAATACCTCCTAAATGGCGGCACATCCTGGTTACTGACCAAACTGTGACGCCGGTGTAAATGCTCTATACAAACATACAAAGTGAAAGACCTGCTCCAATACTGTAGCATTTAGAAAACAAGGTGACATTTAAGGGGGAACTTTTGTTAACAGTTCATATTGTTTTTGTTGCCATCATCCATAAGAGCTATGTACATTCTAACATTTAGCCACCACCTCCATGATAAGATCTCAGTGGCAGCGGTACAGAGTAGTCAAATAGACACAAGTGGTCAGACACCCAGGCAGCATTGAAGCAAATCCCAAGTTTAACCCAGAGATTAGAAGTGAAAATGAAAGGGAGTGCATGAAAATTTACATTTGAATCATCTGTTGTAATTGTAAAACTGTAAAAAAAAAAAATTAAAAAAAAAGCACCATGCGAGGTAGGTCATAGTTGAAGCAGGAGGTCTGCAAGATTGTATGTACATTTTGCTCATGTACAGGTTCCAAATAAATCTTTTAAATAATATGGGAAATTTCCAGATTGTACATATGTGGTTGCCTTGTGCATTGTGTGGTGGCCAATAGGAGAGGCCAAAGATGAAATGTGCCCTAAAATAACCTTCAGTTTGTTTAGGTACATAATCTAATGTTTGAGTTTCTAAATGTAGTGCAGGTAAGTGTAGTGTGGTTCATTTCTACTGTCTTTGGTAAGAAATTGCTCTTTAGTACAGTTTTCTGTGAGCTTCCTCTCTGAAATGAGCAATGGGAATTTGCTTTCATTATGATAAGTACATAACATAGGTCTGTGTTTGGTTTGATGTCTTTTTTGAGATTTACGATTTGCCAGCCCTTAACAAATATTCCAGATACTCATTCCTTGAGGTGGACTCCATTGTCTTGTTTTCATTTTTAGTCTCAGTTACTGTCACCGTCTTTTCACTCTCTCACAGGCTCTTCCTCCTAGCTTGGTGGTAGCAGGCGTGTACTCCGCTGTGGTGGCCGTCTTTTTCACAGCCATTAAGGTGGTGAACTATCGGCTTCATGCTATGTTCGACCTCGGGGAGATTGTAGAGAAGAAGCAGGCCTCGCTCACAGCTGAAGCTCCAAAGACAGAAGAAGGAGATGAAGGTTCAGGTGCCCATGATGGGAATCAGCACAGGTAGGAAGAAGTTTTCTGATAGATTCTGGAGAAAAGTTTGAAATCCCAATGCTGTGAAATGTTAAATCCTTTTAAATTTTCTGTTTGTGTAACTTCTTCACAGGGATAGTCATGTTGGTGTAGAGATGACTGTGTTTCGAAAGGTCAACTCAACACCTCCGGTGCGCTGTAGCTCCCAGCACTCTCTGTTTGGATTGAACCAGGTGTCGGTGAGGATTACCATATTTTTATAGTAACATGACTTCATTCTTCTGCCTCCATCATTTCTCTAATTCTTCTTGTTAAAAAAAAACAAAAAAAACATCTTAGCTTCCTATGTCAAGTGTGCCTCAAACATCCAGTTCAGGTGTTTTCATTAGATTCCAATGTTGCCATGGCCTTGTTAATGAATATTGATATATTTAAGCACTGATCACTTTAATGCTCTAACTGCATATTTTGTGTTTTTATTCTTCAGGAGTTTTTGCCCCAGCTGGAGGATACAGGGGGCAGTAAGGGTAAGATATTTGAATTCTCTGTTTTCACATTGTATACCAGAACTGACAGGTTTCTGTTTTAAAGGGACAGTTTGGATTATTTGAAGTGGGGTTGTATGAGGTACTTACTGATAGTCAGTGTATGACCTACCTAGTAGATGCTAGTTGGCACACCCCGAGTTTGGAAAAGGAGAGAGGGGCCACTAAGCCACCCAAAAAACTCCACTTGAAATATCAATATCAGTTTAAGTGTCCAAATTGAATTTTTTGAATATATTTGTATATCTTGCCTTTTAACAGAAAGCCATTATAGCTTATAAACTGCCATCCTGCTCTCTCCAAACCAACCAAACTCTGTAGGTGAAATGAGTCATTTTACCTCACAGAACAGGGGATTTGCTGGTTTACCGCTGCCTCAATCAGTTAGTTAGTTTGTGCTGTTATGTGACTGTGGTGAATCTGAAATATCTTTTTAAAACAAAAATGTGACACAATAACGATGAAGACAGCGGTAGACAAGCGACTTGTATTCTGTGAGGTAAGATTACTGGAGTTTTGTGGAGTTTGGTTGGTTTGCAGAAAGCAATAATGGCAGTTTACTGATGGCAATGTAAAGTGGTGAAAGTATTTTAAATATAGAGCACACCTATAGTGATATTGATTTCACGTGGTCAAAGTACCTTTGGTTGCTGACCCCTGTCAACAGCAGTATATTGCTTAGCTTCCATGTTGGTGCCTCATTACCTCACATCAAATAATCTGAACTATCCCTTTGAAATAGTGGTATATAATGTCTTTACACCATTAAATGTATGCACTAGATCAAGATGAGTTTAGCCTGTGTCACTATTGCTGTTGGTTTTTGAGTGACATCTTTCTTTTCATCTCAGATATCAAAGAGCTAATGCGGGAACAAGGAAGCAATAATGTGATTGTTACATCAGCTCACCGTGAGGTTCTACGCCAGAGTTCCCAGGACACCATTAGTGAGTCTGTCGCTATTCAATGACCAGAAACGAGCATCTTCCACACTGAACACCGTCTAGTCCTGCCCAGGCTATAGACATACCAATACTGTACTAATTCCATTGTAAGCACGGCTCTTAATTCTGTCCATCATGATCATCCATCAAGGCTCTGGAAATCCTTTAAAACACTTGAATTTTAATGTGGTGTTTTCAAGGTTTGAGAAGTGCTTGAAATTGTAATGGAATTCCTTTCAAAATGAATCACAATCTGACTGAATTGTTCGATTTTCATATAAAATGATAAAATAAGTCAGAGAGAGCCTAACCGTATTTGCGCAGAATGAAGACGACTCAGCTCGAGTCTTGCTTGCCACTACAAGTGTGGCTAAGCTTAGCATGATCTGTCAGGGGTTTTCTGATTAAATAGTGAGTGATGACAGATGTTAAAATGTGTGGATTACAGCCAGCAGAATGTATCACATTTTTAGGTGTAGCCTTCTAGATTTTCTTTTATGTTTTAGATTAGTCTGCTGCTCACATTCTGGTGTAGGCCATCATTACTAGTAGTAAAGCAGTAAAGATTTTACTGAAGTTTAAATTATTTGTCTCTTTGTTAAAGGACGCCAGGTCTACTTACAGACTAGTTATACGGTTTAAACCATGAAACTTTTCATGAAGTGTGTTTTCCTTCAATTTGTCACCCTTCTGTAGAATGCTATCAAGTATGAACTTGATTATAATTTTGGTTGTGCAAGAAGTGAAATAATTATTTTGAGTGAATGGATCGATTTTATTTTCCCCAACTGCCCAACACTCATGGGGTTACAAAACACCTAAAAACTGCAGTTGCAGTGTTCAGTTTTGTTTTCAAAACAGAATTATTAGTCAATTTTACAGCTCAGTCTTAATGAGAATATTTTGCCTTCTCTCCTAAGCTTGACAAATATAATCTGCGACAAAAAAGGTTCCCTTTCTCAAGCAAAACTCACTCTGATCAAGCCTGTATATACATGATGTATATGTAATTTACCACAGGTGTAAGGTGCTGGAAAAGCTTAAAATGCTCAAAAGACTTAAATTTGACTTTGGAAAAGGTGTAGGAACCCCCAAAAGTATAAAAGACAACAAAAGTCCAGGGAAGCAACAAATTCAAAACCTGTGTTAAACCTTCCCAAAGTGCATTTCAGTCTGAATTTGATCTGTGTCACTGTACAGGGGCTCCCAGTGTGGTCCAGTCCTGCATTGCTGCTGCTCTTGGAGGGGATTTCCCTGCTCTTATGGGGATATCTGGAGTGTCAGCTGGATTTGGAGAACCAGGAGACTGCTTGTCTATCCCTCCTTCACCCTCCAGTCAAGAAGATGGAGGTGACAAAGAACAGTTGCAGGAAGTGGAGGAATTACCAGAACAACTGTCTCAACAGAGTCCTGAGGACAATCGGTTGGGGGCCTATTCTCCCCTTGGCCCCTCTGCTGAATCTGGGAGCCTGGGGGATACACCCCTTAGCCCCCTTATAAAGAGCAGCTTAAGTGAGGAGCTGAGTGAAAATCTCCTGGGTTTGGGCCTTGACCCTGTGGCGTTTGCACCTGGGACTGAGCACCCAGGCAGCCGCAGTGGGGTGGCACTAGCTGCCGGATCCACGGACAGCTGTTTCAGTGCAGGTGGAGCCACCACAGACCGCGAGACGCTAAGCACTGTTAGTAGTTACCGCAGTGAAAAAACAGACTCCACTCAGCTGGAAAGTCCTTCGTTCAGCCAGCCGCGGCCTGCAGATGCACAGGCTTCTGCCTCAGCACTGGCAATGGGATCCACCATCCCCGGGCCTGTGGACGATCCAGTAGGACAGGGTGGCAGTGATACTGACAACCTGTCAGACAGCGTGCTACTGCGCTCCCCTTCCAAAGAATTCTCCCTCAGCCAGGGGCTAGACAGGACACTTGTTGAAGGAGAGGATTTGCCCCCTGTACTCTGTGATATTGCACAGCCCCCTCCTCTGCAGAACTCTTCCCCTTCAAGCAGTGGACACTCAGAGGTTTGTGATTTAGACAGAAATGCCCCTGTTCCTCCTCTACCCCCACCTCGGCAGGCCAATTCAGTGCCCTCAGGGCTGGCCCTGGGTCTAGTGTGCTCTGAGCCTGCTTTGCCCATATCCTCTACCCCCTTTTTACTGCCTGACCAGCCTGCCCTGCAATCCCAGCAGGTCGTGCGCCCTAAAGACTTGAAGCTGCTGCGGGCCAGTGGCAGTAGTGTGGGGCACAGGCCGGGCCGAAGGAAAGCTCCACGAAGGCGCGCCGGAGCAGGAAGCAGTAGTTTTGACTGTGGCTCTTACAGGCGTCACCACAATCACAGACAACACAGAGATTACATCCCAGTGCGCAACCGACTGGGCGCCAAGGCGTACAGTGAAAGTTTATTTGAGGATTCTAGCGATGAGGACGATGGCAGCGACATGAGCGCTGGTTCAAGTCTGGGCTCTCAGCGGCGATACAGCTCAGACGATGATGACGATGACGATGACTCAAGTTCCTCTACCTCCTGCTACTCCCCAGACCTCGCTAACACTGGCATTACATCCCCGCTCCCCCCTGCTGCTCAACTGCCCACTCCAAGGGAAGGGGATTTACCTGAAACTGCTGGCCCCTCACATTCTCGTGCTGCTCAGCGCTCTTCTAGCACGGCGAGTGCTAAGACTCATGCAAGAGTGCTAAGTATGGATGGGGCAGGTGGAAGCCAGAGCAACACGGCGGCTCTGCCCTCTACACTGCTTACAATGCCCTCCACCTCCACCCCTGCACCGCGCACTCTCACCATCTCTAAATCTGATCTGGAAGCCCGCACTATCCATACTGACGGTTTCCCCGGAACTCATCATCATCGGCTGGATTCTCTTGGAGGCTCTTGGACTGGCAACCAGATGGGCTGGAGGGCAGAAGAGCTGGTTGAAGAAGGAGCTGTGGGAGGAGGTAAGTCAGTGTAATCTTAAAATCTGTCTGTGTGTTTTGTTTAACCTCCTAGTTTTTGGTGCAATTGAAGGTAGAATCCTGGGTTAATCGACAATGAAAATATTTGTGGGTTGCAGCCCTAATCCACTTTGCTTGACGTAACCATCTCACACATGCTCAAACTATGAAACAAATATTATACTCCCATAGAGGAAGAAATACGCAGCCTACAACATGACTCAGTTATGCAGTTATACTGCTGCTACTTTTTATTTAAACTTTTTTCAGGCTCAAAACTTTTAGCAGCATTTTGATTGGCTACAACAATTCAAACGTTAAAAATCTAATTTACATAAACTGCTCTCCACTCATTTATGCTTTTGTCTTCCTTGATGTTAAAAACACTCCACATATTGGCACATATTGACAGTGCTGCTGAGCAGTCTAACTCACATCCTAGCTACAGGTCATGTGACACATGCTGCACATAAGTTTTACAGACAGTTTTTATGGCATGTTACCCAAAGTTTAGGTAGGCATTTTAAGTGATAATTTAGGCTTATGGATTTTATTGCATTACACTTTTGTTTCTTCCCAGTATCAGATCCAGTGATTTTGGCCCAATAGCGATATAAGTATTGGATCGGCACATCCCTTTTATGGAGTGTCTTACTGGCAGGCAGTTAAGAAAAGTAACCAGCCTTGAAAGTCCCAGATATGAAGGACTGTAAATCATTTAATTGACCATAATAGAATATAATAACAAAACAAACAAAATAAATCTTATTTATTTTGTCTACAAATAAGTTAACACTAAACAAAGTCTTTTGAGTAGCCAAAAAAGGTTGACCATAGCCACTTTTAGTTGAGCATTTTCTGAATTGCACAACACATATACTTCATAACATAACTAAATTTTTCTAAAAAAAAAAAAAAAAAAGTTATACAAAACTAATGGCTCTAAATCATCATCTATGACTCACCAGAAGTGAGTGGCAACACCTGCATCTGGAGAGACGCTGCCTTCTACCTTTACCTTCTTATTTTCTCATTATTTTGCTGTACTTGGACGCTTTTCCAACCCCAAACCTCTGTTGATTGTTTTTTTGAGTTTTGTTCCCAGGATGGCAAATACAATCTTTCTGCTGCATTTACAAACAACAACTGACAAATTCTACTTATTTTATCTTTAAATTGGAAGATACATTTGAAAAATAAGTTCAACTTTCAAACAGACAAGTTTTTTAATGAAATTTAACACAAATCAAGCGGTGGCAACTAAAGAAAGATCAAAAGTACTGAAGGTATAAAGAGTGTTGATATAAGCACATGTGAAATTTGCTGCCTGACATAGACCTTGACTCACTGAACAAATTTAGTTATGTGAAAGAGCTATGATTTAGCATCACTATCCCTTGTTATACGAATCTGAGTCACAAATGTGAAGGCAAACATTTCATTTAATGACCTTAAGTGAGTGCCAACTTCCATATTTGTGACTCACCCTTGTAGTTTACAAACCATGAAATACATAAATGGGAAGCAGATTTTATTAAGATGAGGAAAAGGAGCTGCCTGGCTACTTAAAATATTAGTCATACTTTTGTAATGCTTTGGCAGCAGATACATTTCCTGTGACATCATGACATTCATGCTTTGCAGTGGTTGTTTTTTCTGTCTGGAATGGTAGAAACAGCAACGTGTCTGGAGATCTTGGTTATTACCAGTCAATCTGAATACAAGATGCCCAGAAGACATAAACACAAAACATTTTTTAACACAAGCAGCTTTGTTGTTATTGGCTTGAAACTGCATTAATGTAAAAGAACAAATGTTGACAACTGTGAGAGGTGTGCTGTCTTTGCCAGACTCAGGTTGTTGTGTTGCTAAACTCAAGCACTGGGCAGGAAGCTTCGCTATGTTGAAACGGAACATGAGCAGATAGTGAGAAAGAGAGTCAGACCTCTTTTCTCCATTGTCTTGACTTCACCATTGATCTGGAGGCAGGGTCTAAGGGGTTGCCCGGCCCCATCACAGTAAAGGTTTTGTCTTGAACCTCCTCTTCACCATGCTGGACTACTTGGAGCTTGTATTGTTCTGAGCACCTGTGACTTAAATATTATCAAGTCTCTGTGGCCCTTCAAAGTAGAGATCCAAGGAAAGCATCATAAAAGATGTTGGGTCTCCATGACTTCTTGCAAGTGGTGTCTGTCCAGTTATGTCTTATTAAGTTAGTAAGTGATTTAAGAGTTGGTACAAGTGCCATCAAGTGTGTACCAGACATTGCAGCTTGTTGATTATTGCATATATTATAATAGGAATAGTTTGGTTTGCTTTGCTTTTCTCTTGTGGAGCAAATGGACTTCATGCCTCTTACTTATTGTTGTTGTAACACATATGATGATGATGATGATAATAATAATAATAATTAGGCAGGTTGTGACTAACTACACTTTGCATAGTCGAGGTGGTGGAAGCAGCTAAGGTGATAAAATGAGTGAAAATCACAATATTTTTGACCAAGAACCTTGATATTGTGACAATATTGTACAGATGATTATTGGTGCTTTCACAAAATATGAGCTTTTTTGATAAATAATTATCAGTAATGTGGATATAATGAAAAGACATATCATTTTACTGCAATGCAGCCTTTCAAACCAAGAAAAGACAACACTTATGACATATCACGATAGAACGATATCCAAAATCTATCACGATATCTACTCTCATATCACGATACGATATAACATCGATATATTGCCCAGCTATAATAATAATAATAATAATAATAATAATAATAATAATAATAATAAAAAACAAGCTTAAATTATTTTGACTTTCATCGGTTTATTTTTAGTGATTTTCTGACAGCTGAGAATACCTATGCCCCACTCATTAAAGCAAGTAAAAAAGATCATTGATAACATAAAAGACAAATCTCATAAAATGTTAATAGACCAGGATGAGCCACCAGCACTGCAGAGTAGGGACACTTTGTTTGTATATTTTTTACGTTATGGACACTGATTACCCTGATTGGATGAGAAAGCGAGAGAAAGACACATGTTTCTGATTCAACAAGCAATTTAACATTACTAGTGCAATGTAACAGTACAACACAGTAAAACAGTATATGACACGCATGTCAAAACGGTGCCAAATAGGTTTATAATCCTGCATCTGAAACAGGAAATAAAGATGATAAAGAAACAACTGATGGGTAATTTACTGCCATGGATGACGTTTCTGTCTGATGGCAAGACATCAGACACTTAACTATATAAGATAAGATAATTATGATAACTTAATTAAAGCCTGCTAAATTACAAATTCACTATTTGAGTTTCTGGTGCCTTTTTAAATTCGAGCAGCCAGTAAAAAGTTAAAATTGTTGCTTTCCTTCAAGTATAAAATAAAGCCATCAATGATTGTGTGTCCAGAATTAGACAAGTGACAGGAGCTAGGATATATTTAACTGATTAAATAACACTTAAATAACACTAAGAATTGTTTCTCAAATTTCAATCCAGAATCAGAACACACTCAAATACAACAATTAATTTAAAAACTAAATATTTATAAAATCAGTCAATTAGAATACAATCTGTTAGACAGATCAAATGATTCTTGATGAAAACTGGATTAATGTTAAATTGTGCACACAAAAGTGTGTCTATTAATGTCAGAGTTTCCTGTAATGTATAATAGAGGAAATTATTACACTTTGATGAAAAATATTATTAATCTTAAAGAGCAGCTTCGCCCTACATTTCTAACCAGTTTCCTGGGTGAAACCCTGAATATGATAATTAAAATCTTTGGTTAATTTACGTTAAGCTGTAATTATTTTAGGCTGTGATTAACTTGGCTTATTCTTTCACTACATTTGACGATCAACATTAATGTGTCATTAAGCCATATTACTGCTCTTAACATTGACTCAGTGGGGGTTACCATTCCTGACTTCACTCAGTTTGGGACATAAAACTGCACATTGTTCAAGTAACATCCAGTCATTGTTGGATATTGGTTTCCATTTTTCATGTAAATGGTGCCCTCTATCATGTATATTGACACTGTAATGTAACCCATTGATGTAACTGATAACCCTTCTCCAGCCTTGGCTCCAGAGGATGGGGGCAAACACGACTCAGTCAGCAGTGTTAAGAGGACCCAGGCCATCCGCAGGAGACACAATGCTGGAAGCAACCCTACACCGCCCCCGTCCACCATGGGATCCCCTCCCAGGTTAGTCGACTAAGCAGAGTTG
>JAJHUR010119233.1:9451-51766 GCA_027495735.1 Lutjanus campechanus
CACAAAGACAAAACACACTACTGTAAATACTACTCTCAACAAATATGGCATGATGCTACTGAACGACTACATCAAACCCCAGTTCCCAAAAAGTTGGGACGCTGTGTAAGATGTTAAAAAAAAAAAAAATGCAAGTTTTTCAAAATAATTTTAGAACTTAATGCAATTGAATAGAGTAAAAGGACAAGATATTTAATATTCACACTGATTACCTTTATTGTTTTTATTTACATTTCATACAGCATCTCAACTTTTTGGAAATTGATGATTATAAATTAACATCAACAACAGTTCCTCCACTTACCCTGCTGCTCCAACAGTGCATTCTGCTTCTTTAAGTCATCGATGTCTTGCTGGTGGGTATGGTTTTTCCGCCTCATGTACTGGATGTACTCCGTGGCTTTGTCTAGAATCTGTGCTCGGGAAGCCTGTTTGACAGAGTTCTGTCAGCAAAGATTTCAGAGAACCATGGAACAATGCTGCAGTGTCTATTTGTTCACATAAAACATGGAATTCTCTCTCTAAAACACATATATGCAGAGATCAGAGGGTTATACATGTATGTTGCATTCATTTTCAGTCTGTATTATAAAACTAGGGTAAAAACAGAACTGTTCCTGGGGCAGCAACCTTTGGCACGTGCTAACACTGACATGTTGCAGAATAGGTACTAATACAAAAGCTTGAATTTAACTTATTTCCTCCATGTTGAGGCTCCATTACACCTGCAAACTGAATTAAGCCAACAAACTGTACATATACCTACTATCTCTCTCTGTTCAGCAGGCAGGTGACTTGAGTAATGTAGCACTGACTATGTTTACAAGCACACTAATTGTACACTATTATTCCAAATATGACAATATTCAGAATTTGATACAGGTAATGTAAACAGCATATTCTGTCTGTATATTCTGAATGTGGGATATGTCTTATCTTATTCTTTGGACATGTATACACTACATTCACAATACACATCTCTTGCCTGTTTTTGGTCCACTCTGTGTGTTGTAATTAGGACTGAGCAATTTTGAAAAAAATCTAATTGTTATTATTTTGACATATATTGCAAATGACTTGGGTATCAACAGCTCTTGGATACACTGTAAGAATATTGTCTTTTTGGAATAAAGGCAAAACACTGGAATATTTTGTAAATAACTGTAGTCAGTGATTCCCAGATATTATTATGTGTTATTCAACAATCTCAAATTTCAGATTACAACATTAAGTTGTTACATTGTCTTTGACATGTTGGACACATGGATGGCTTTGCTCTGAACTCCTGATTTTCTCTGCACTCAGCACTGGCTTTGAGGGATTCAAACTAGAATAATATCTGATAAAGTGATTGAATATTATGGCCTTAAAAATCTAGCTGAGGAGCTGCAGACTTTACCACTGTGAGTGACCAAGTTTGCAGAGGTGTGAAAGCAGTTACAAAGCGCAGCAGTTCTGTCTGCAGAGAACTGTACTTAAAGGGACAGTTCACTCCAGAATCAAAAATACATATTTATCCTCTTATCTGTAGTGCTGTTTATTCATCCAGATTTTTGTAGTGTGACTTGCAGAGTTTTGGAGATATTGGTCATAGATATGTCTGTGCTCTCTCCAATATTATGGAACTACGAGGCTGCTGCTTGTCATGATCAAAGAGCCAAAAAAAATTAAAAACCAGTATCTCTTTCAAGAAATTATATCTTCATTGCTCAAAATAATCCACAGACCTTCTTGTAAGCAATTTCATCTACTTTTTTTCCCATTAGAAAATTTAAGTATTTCCTACCTGAAACAACTCACATCAACATATGTGGATTCAAATGAGTAATCAGGTCATAATATTTGGAAAAAGGCACTGGGTAGGCAGACATCTCTTTGGCCAATATCTCCACAAGTCTGCAACTTACACCAAAAAAATCCCCCCCCCTGCAAGGATAAATATGTATTTTTAACTTTGGGGTGAACTGTCCCTTTAATATCACTTGTGCTAATAGTGTTCAGGTGAACATACAGTTCCCATGCTGTACAAAGTTGCTTTGCATTTGAACAACCAAATGAGACCCCTAAAGTTCAGTAAAGGAAACAAGCGACAGCGGGTTCATACAGTTAAACACCTGTTTGTTTTCCTGCCTCATGCAGGACCAGCAGGTAGGACCAACAGATTTGTAATTTCACATGGAACATGCTGATGTGATGCTGATGAGAAAATCTGAAACTTGCTGAGTTCTGAAATTGGCCACTCAAAGGAATTTTACCTTTAAAAAAAAACATTTTCTTCTTTGCTGGTAGAGTTTATGGAATGCAGGACTGAAGGAATATAGTTTCCTCTCACCTTCTCTCCTTGTAATGCAGGCACAGAGTCTCGTAAACCGTGAAAGCTGTCCTTAATGTGGTCCCTGCGTTTGCGCTCAAGCGCATTGTGATGTGCTCGCTTGTCTGCCTGCAAAGAGACGGACAAGGTTTAAACTTAAAACACAGGTCATACATCCAAAACACCACAAGATAAAAACCAAGAAAGTCAGAAGAAAATTTGTCACTTGATTTCCAGGTGATTTCTAATATATAAGCAGAAGACAAGGGGCAATTTAAAGCTGCAATATGCATCAGCTGCATCTTTAAATTAAAAAAAATAATGTATTAGTTTTGTCTTACACAGGGTCCTTGTGTGTACATTTGTTAATATAATTTTCCTGACGTCATACAGCAGGAGCCTGTAGTGTAAGTATCATGTCTACAAGGATATCATCTGTTTACCGAATCGTTTGCTTTCAGTTGCTTAAAGGGTGGGACCAATTTTATTAGAAACTGTCTGCATTTACAGTCTACTTGTTCAGCACTGGCTGTAGCTTTAAAGAAGTCTGTCAACTAAGTTGGGACAGGACACGGTCCATGTTAAGAATGAAAGGACAACACTGGAAATACATGAATTGAATTGTTGAGTATCAAACACGACCTATGAAAACACAGTGTTCTGTCATGTTAAACCTTGTTAACAATGTGGTTAGAGGCTGCAGACATATATGATGTTTACTTGTGTTTTGTGTGTCAAACATGTAAGACATTTTCCACGCTCTTATCATGATAGCTATCATACTTTCTTTTTTTTTTTCTTTATAGTAAAAATTTATAAAAATACCATAAATATTGCACAGGATAAGGATTTTTCATGGGTGTAATTGCTACTGGGGCTGAAACTAACAATTATTTAAATTACTGAATAATCTGCTTATTATTTTCGATTAGTTAATCAATCAATTAATAAAAAATAAAATTTCATTTCATGAAATTGTGGAAAATGCTTGTCACAATTTCCCAGAGCCCAAAGTGACGTCTTCATATTGCTTCTTTTCCTGACTGAAATGATTAATCAATTATCAAAATAGGTGGGAACTAATTTTTTTCCACTTGATTAATCAACTACTCATTGCAGCACTAATTGCTACACCGCATTTTAAATTGAGATGTACTGCTGCAAAGCTGCCAGTGATTACAAATTTATACAATAAAATGAAGATTTGAAAAAACAACCCATTCTTATGGTGAAGAGTGCTGCCACTAAAGTCATAATTTTCTTAGATTAGATTTAAACTATCCTGTAATATCAGAAATGTTTCACAATGTAGGCTTACCAGGCCTACAAGTATACTGCATGTATACTGTGGCTGTATAAGCTGGAGATCCCAGCTTAATCAAACTGGGGGGAGGGGAATACATGGCTATGATAAATATGTGACCAGATCAAGGATCTGAAATGGGTTAAGGTGCATATACTATTTACACACCGCTGCACATGTACAGGAAATTAAATATAGCTGGTTTGTACACCATGGGGAATTTACATTAGCATGTACAGTATGTTTGGTGATGCATTTGGCAGGTATGTTTCACATGCAATGTAGACTCCTGCAACACCACTGGGTTCTCATTGTGGGAGAAGGTACTTCAAAAAGACATCCAGAGGGCTGCAGGGAAATAACAGATTACCTTGGACAGTCCCTAATCGACAAAACATGACAACATGAACACAGCCGTCTCTAGTGTCCTCTTTTGCACTGCGGTCAAGTGAGCTGTCGTTTGGGTGTCGATGCGCATCTATTTGTGCAATTACGGTACTGGTGCTTGCAGCGGCCATAATGGTCGTGTAAACACTCACTTGTACAAAGTTAACCACAACCTTGACTATGACCATATCAAATTAGACTTTTCCTTAATTTTCTCCAAACGTGCTCTATACAGTACTCTACTCAACCTTTTCAGCAAACCTCTTTAAAACATGCCTTTTTAAAATGTAAAATAATAAAGTAATATGCCTATATTACAATGCATTTTGACTTAAGATGTGACTCTTCCTGCTTTAGTAGTGTATTCTATTATATTTTGGGAACTTCAGCAAACCTATTGTGGAAATTGTGGACAGTGTTACTACACATTTATTAATTATAATTAGTTTAAAACTAATAATAACAATGGCTGAAAGACGAACAAGCATGCAGTTATAAGGCCTCGTTATGGTTCTATAAATGTGTACTTGGTCTTTCCTACAGATGAATGTGTGTGTTCCACGAACGTTACTTTATATTTCAAACAGTACGTACATTGTGTACCCGCCCAGGGAAAACAGATGAAAATTTGCATAGTGCTATATTTGGTGCATTACATTTATTGTTCACACCCCCGTTTTACCAATAAATAAACCAATAAATGAATTAATTAATAAAAACAGGGATTTTTTTCCCCTGTGCATTTCAATGCGTATTTACAGTGGAAGTGCAATTATTTACGTCATGTATTTAACTTTTTTATATCTATCATATATGCATCACATTTCCAAAAGGACTCATTTCCTCAACTGATGTGTGATATAGTTTCAATAGGTACGTGAGAGTTCATTGCAGTTTGCCTGATATAACCTCATGGCTATATGAAGCCCTCAGCGACAGTCTTTGCACATCCTTTTTGGCCGCTCCCAGCACCGGTACCGTAATTGTACAGACAGAGGCGCAACAACATCCAAACGGCTACTGGCTTAACAGGGTTTTGGCAAACGGCGACTTACTCGGAAGTAAAACAAAGCAAATTATTCACCAGACTAATCTACTAGACTTTCATTTACAAGCCAACCAGCCAGCACTCCTTCTCCATCAGTTCTCTCCCTAATTGTCTTAAAACCTAATAATATGCAAAGAAACCCAGCTAGCTTGATAGCTAACGTTAGCTCAATCAGATAGCGTAGGTTGGCAGGAATGTTAAAGTTGCTGTTTGGCTAACAATCTGCCTAGCTACTTATAGAGGAAACTAAACCACATACATCGCTGTCGACTTCGATGTCATCGTTTTCGCTCATTCTTCGATAAAAATGTTAGAGAAAAGAAAACAAACAGCTGTCAAAACAAAGTGCAGCGACAACTGGAGGCAAATAACTAAATCTAGCACGGAGCTTCGCTACAGCAGATACATGACGATCAACGGCTTCTCTACACGTGATTCGCCTACACATGGACAGGAAAACATAAGCGGCGCATGCGCAACAAATTCAGGTCTCGTGGTTAATGTAGTCATTCGCCGCACGCAGCTAGGTTTGCACTGGTGCTGTTTCTGGAATTTGGACAACATTTCCCACAAGGCGCCGGATTTGGACGCGCCCACCAAAATATACCGTTATCTCTTACAAGTTGCAAACACTGCAGCTTCAGGACCTTCAGTGTGACTATTTAAGTGAGCAGTAATGACTCTGTGTAATAGATATAAAATTGTATCACAAAAAACATTTAATTAAATTGCGATGAACAAATAAGATATGCTGCAAATATAAATAATTAGGTGTAACATACTCTCCATAAATACACCTTCCATGCACATATTCTGTGGTGTTAATGACCAACATGTGCTGTGCTAAAGTCTGTTCAGTGCTCATTGTCAGCAGGGAAGGGTGCTGCAACAATAACTAGGCTCCTCTCTCAGCATATGATTATGAGGCCAGATGGTGGCCTAGCTCACTTTGGCTGCCCTCCCCCACTCACCATCCATGGCTGCACACTTGCTTCCATAGGACCTTTAAATAGCTTCTGCAGCAAGCTACTGCGGCACTACAAAGATGAGCTTGATGATAAGGGGTTTGTTTTGTCCAATTTAAACAAGACAAATATAAACATTGGCTGCTTTACTCATATAAAACATTATTATCACCTACTGTGTGACCTTAATGTGTGCAATTCATATTTCATGTGATATTTTGTCAACAGAGGGAGCAGGAAAAAAGAAACAAAAAAAGATATTCCCACATGTGCAAACAACGACCTTTGTTTCTACAGCCTATCAGCACATACTATTACCTTCACTGTCATCACTGTCTCATCTCTTCAATAAAAACATCAATCAAACCACCAAATATGTAAAAAAAACAAAACAAAAAACAAACAAAAAAAAAACACTAGAGGCCATCTTGTAATGGGATCACACCAACTGTGACACCCCTCAACATGTTAACGTTATGACCCACAAGGACGCAGTAGTCATTAATATAATATGATTACTCAGTACTCATGGGTCAGACCACACACGTCTTCAAACTCAGCCTTCATTTTGATTGCAGCTAGACACCTGTTAAGTTTCGTGCCTGCATCTAGGACAGTTGTGTGGTATCACATTGACAAAACAGAAGTATATGGAGTGCACCTTAGCTGAGCGTTTCACTTTAAAAAAAAAAAAGGATTTTCATCTCAAACCAAAGGTTCGACATCTTTAATATTTTCTGAGATTTATTCAACTTTTCAGTCCCATTTATATTATTGTGCGTTTAATTCAACTTTTAAATTCCATTTATAGAAGACACTTTCCCAACTCTTCATATTCCCCCAACTGCTTCTACATACAAATTAAGCAATTCAGTCTAGCATCAGCTTTTCAACAAAATTGAAATATTCCAGTGTTCATACATTTTGTGTATTATTAATCTTTTCAAGCAAGCAATTTAGCGTCACTTTAGTCCTACACTATTCTTACTATTCAATACTGCTTCAGTTTAGCCATAGCTTTTCAACAAGCCTTAAAATATTCAACATCTTTCATACATTCTTGGTATTATTCTACTTTTCAAACCAGCAATACAGTTTAGTGTTAGCTTTTCAACAGCCAGCAGCACCAGAAATTCACTGTTTCCTCATACAGTGAAATGTTTCCTACTTGTAAAACTGTGTTCATAAGTTCAGCATTTTGGAACAATTGATAATAATTACAAGCAAAAGGATTTCAAGAAGTTTCAAGCGCTGGGGGATGAAAATGTACCACTAATGCCTAAATGGAACTAACACATAAATGTGTGATACAAAGAAAGAACAAATCGGGGTACTGTGCTTAGAACTAGAAGAACTGATTCACGATGATATGAAAATATTTTTAGATGGTGATATTAATTAAATGGTCACATTTTATGGTAACATTTTACAATGCTGGTCCACTAACATGCATTAATTATTGCTTAAATTATGCACTGATCATCATAAATTAATATATGGCTCATAAAGAACAAAGTCATGCATTTGTTTGTTTTTTACACTATGCCTTGTTGTTCATGACAGTTTGTGGTTGAGGCTTGTAGTCCAGGATTCAAAGACGGGACACTGTGGACACGATAGTAGCAACAAAAATAAAATCAGTACAGCTTTTTAAGTGCGTTTCAGCCTTAAAACGTTTACACACACACATAATGATATCTTAGCAAATCATTTGCTAATGATTCAATGATGCTGAATATGACTTAGACAGTAGTCAGAATCAAGAAAAACAAAACCAGTACACCCACATTAAAACTTGGTTAGGCCAGTATTCCACATGTACTTACAAATGAATCAGTGGCCTCTCCAAGGAAAGTCACAACATAATGATTTCTTGGCAAATCATTAGCTAATGCTGCCCATTCATTTTGTATGATGGCATCCAGGTGGCAGACAGCTGGAAGCTGAAATGCGTGGCGTCAACCCAATGGCTTCTACACTAGAGTTGACTTACTGAACAAGTTCTAATCTATATTGTAATCTACAACATCACTGTCCAAGTGTGGACATCACATCATTGCCTTCATCTTTGTCTCAGGTGTTTTAGTTTCTACGTGTTACTTTACTGCTTACTTTCTGTTTGTTGTTTGACTTTTATTGTTCTCTGGAAATGTTTTACAAAGCCAGCTGGATTTTTATCATGTTCCGCTGTATTCTATGAAGCTTTGTTGCATAAGTTTGTTCAACCAAGACTTCGATAGAAGAAGCAAGTCAACGTAACTTGGGCTGCGGTTCCTGTAAGAGATTCCATTGAATGTCAACACGTGAGGTGAATTGAGATCTAATCTCAGCCATGCTTTAGAGATTAGGGCAACAGCATTTTTAGCCTCGTCTAACATATCTGATCTGTGGTACGAGTTGTAAATAGAGGGTCTCCGAGCACAAAGCACCCCAGTCTCACAATAAAAGAAGGCCCCTTTTGAAAAGAGCAATAACTCTGCCAGGCAAACTGAATCCTCGGCCTGGGTGCACAATATTAATCGAAAGTTTGTTTACACGTTCAAGTGAGGCCAAATGAATAAAGAGCCTCTTTTGGGCAACAGCGGCAATTACATTCTTTCTCAATGCCAGACTTTCCCACGGGGCCCTGAAAAAGGGGATCTGCAGGGTCAACTCACTATGGATTGGCAGTGACTTCCAGTAACCAGCATCAAAGCTGGATTCAGTAGAAATCTGTGTAACACATGGAAATTAAAACAATTCCACAGAAGATGGTTTTGATAATTTGTTTCTGGGGTCTATTGCCATGTTTACACCTACCCCCGTAGTCACGAGCCCATGTGACAGAAAGGGGAGGGCAGGGAGTCCAAACACAGAGAAAAAGGGGTTAGAGACAAGAATGTGAGAGGAGCTGGAAACCAGTGTGTGAGCAAATCCATTGAAGTTGCAGAGGTTGGCTTGAAGTTAAGGTAAGACAATGACTTTACTATTTCACCTATCCTTATCATATTATTGTTTCAGAAAGAGTGAGCCTGGCCACTACTTATAAAATCTTATTAAAATCAGCAAGTTTTCATGAAAATAAAAAAAAGTTTTTGTGTACAGTGTAGCCATGTAGTGCAACAGTATGGCTCTTTATGAGTGTTTATTAGTTAAGGCATGAAGGCATAGGCTCTATCAGGATGCAGTGACAATAACCGGGAAGACATGCCAGGAATAACAAGTGTTTCCTGTCAACATGTCTTCTGGTTGCTTTTGTTGACTGGATCCTGATCATGCAGCTTAACTTTCTACAGAGTGAAAGCTGTTATGGCAGATATAGGCAGAGAGCACTCTGCTGGTGAGAAAAAGAAGCCTGTCTGCCGCCTGTAGTGTTGTTTACGCTGAGGGTTCATTCTGCCGCAGGTCACAACAGAGTAGTTCTTCAAGTGAATTGGTTTGCTCAAGCTTGCACTTGGGATAACCAGAGGAGTGCTTGGCTAAAGAACTCTGGCACAGACCCATTTGGACAAACATTTGGCGCAATACGTGCATAAGCTGCTAAAGTCTAAAGTCAGTAATATTCTACATGTTCCTGTTGTCAATAGTTCCAATGGAAATACCAAAGTTTGCTCTAAGTTAAACATGATATTTTGTAAGCCAAAAAAACCCACCATGGTTTCCAAGGTAATAAACTAAAGTGGTCAACTAGTTGGATGAATGAAACAGAACAATACGTATTATTAAATGGTTGTGCTTCAGTTGTACTTCATATAACGTGTCATTCATGATGTTTAATTATTACATAGTTATACTGTTTCTTCTGTTTTATTATATATTGTTTTTGTGTATTTCTTAATTTTCATTTGATCATTTGTGTGCTGATTGGTTAGATTTCTGCTTGTTGAATATGTTTCTTGTTGTCTTTTTTGGTTTTCCTGAAATTATTTATTTAATTATTCATTTTTATTTTTTCCATTTGTTTGTTTTCTTCCCAAAGGGATGGGAAGTTTCACATCTATTGTTTCTTTTCCTCATTGTCTTTATTGTAGTTTTATGTGTGCAGATAAAAAAAATAAATATACAGAAAAAATTGCAAAGAATTGAACCTATTAATTAAGTCAGTGTATGTACATTTACTCAAGTACATTTCAGAAGGTAATACTCTACTTTTTTAGTCCAATACATTATTCAACAAATGTTACTAGTTACTTTTCAGATCAAGGTTTTACAAACAACATGTGATCATTATACAAAATATGTTACAGATTTAAAATAATATAAAGCATTTAAAACGAATTCCGCCTCGACCAACTATGACACTGAACTACTGTTTACATGTTAATGGTTCAATAGGCCAAAGCAAGATTAAATCGAAAGCAACTGGACTTGTTCAATGCTGTCATTTCATCTTTGCCCAGGAGATTCAACAACAACTTGACCTCCAATAACAACAGTAGTTCACATTCATGTGGCTCTAACGACCGCCACTCACATTTGGTTTCGGGTGACTCTCAGGACTAACGACCCTAACGACTGTCGTCAAAACTGAGTAGAGCACTAATGAATTTGAACACATCCATGGAGGTTAAATACCTGGGTTTCCCACCATTTGGTTAGACTAGCTCTGACTAGTCTGACAGGCATGAACTGATGAAGCTTCTTGGGTAAGAGGCGAAACGTCTTCAGAAAAGGCTTTTTGAACAAGTCCAGTTGCTTTCGATTTAATCTTGCTTTGGCTTACAATGACCTGGACGAATGAGAACATTCACGGAAATGGATCAATAGTAATGATCCTGTAACATAATGATGTAACAGTGACTGGTCCCATTCTGATAACAGCTATAGTACATTTTGTACATTTTGTTGATAATACATTTATACTTTTACTTACGAAAGATTTTGAATGATTTTTACTTGTAATTGAGTATTTCTATGCATATCATTACTTTTACTTCAGTAAGTGATTTGAATATTTCTTCCATCACTGCCAATGTGTCATATCTTCATTGCAATTCAGTGCTTTTAATGAATTTGATTTGCTTTGACTGACAGGTGAAAGTCACAGTCCAGTAAACAGTCTGTTGGGATGAACGCCACAATGAATGTGACGGAAGTCTACAAGGGAATAACAAACATCTACAATGAGGGAAATGTCTCCGACAATGGAAGTATGGGTACCATGAACATCCCCGACACCCTAAACAAAACTATCAATGTCTTCACTATTGTCATCCTCTTCATCACCATGATATCCATCGGCTGTACGATGGAGATTTCCAAAATCAAGGCCCATCTTTTAAAGCCAAAAGGGGTAGCCATCGCACTGCTGGCGCAGTTCGGCATCATGCCCCTGACTGCTTTCTGTCTGGCCAAACTCCTCCAGATGGATCCCATCAAGGCTGTGACTGTGCTCATCTGCGGCTGCTGTCCAGGCGGAAGTTTATCAAACATTTTCTCCCTGGCCATCAAGGGTGACATGAACCTCAGGTAACACACTCATTGATGTATTGAGTCCTGCCTGGTTGGAAGATTACAAATGCCGACAATAATTAACTGAAAGTGCATCAGCACAACTGGCTGTCAGACTGTTGATAAACAGAAATGTTCCTACAAAACAAGAGGTTTGTTTTGCATGTACCATTTGAGACATTTAAAGGGATGGTTAGAATTATCTGAAGTGGGGTTGTATGAAGTTCTTATCCATAGTCAGTGTATTAGCTACAGTAGATGGTGGTCAGCATGCCTCCAGTTTGGAGGTAACACACTGACTATCGATAAGTACCTCATACAACTCATCTGCATCAGATGATGGAAACAATCCCTTTAACAACACGCATGTCAGTCTAATAATGGATCTCCTCTCTCTCTGATACCCTTCCAGCATTGTGATGACCACATGCTCCAGTATAGCGGCCCTGGGTCTGATGCCTTTGCTGCTCTTTGTCTTCTGCCAAGGCTTCCCTGGTCTGGAAAACGCTGTACCGTACACTAGCATCATCAAAGCCCTCGTTTTCACCTTGGTGCCTTGTGCCATTGGCATCCTCATTAACCACTACAAACCAAAGTACTCACCGGCTGTGACAAAAGTGAGACTTGTGAAATATACCGCGCACAAACATAATCCACACATGGGTCTTTTTCACAGAAGGCATTTGACTTGTTATCGTAGGAAATGCACTGAAGTTACTAATAACGTGTGTACCAGTTAGTCATGATAGTGTGAACCAGCATGAACAACACCAGAACTCTGAAACTGAAGCAACTAAGTGGAATTCAGCCATTATTCATTTTAAAGAGGTCAACAGGATTGCTTCAGTTTTAACTAAGAGCAGATTTTGATGCCTCCAGATGATGTTTGCCACATTTTGAAAATAGAGAAGAAGGGAGAAGTTTTGGTTTCCCTTTATTTCATGGGACACTAATCAGATGTCACAAGCCAAACTTTGTTTCATATTAGACTAATACTGGAAATAGTATGCTCTTTATTAGTCAGTATTAGACCCTTATTAGGCTTCATTAGAGAGTCATTTTGGGACATATTCTGGTTCCCATATTGTTTGTAAACTCAGAAGTAGCACATATGTGATTTTCGCTGTAGTTTGCAGTACAATTCTGATGTAATGTGTCTGCAATTACCCTTTAAGAACCTCAATAAAGGTCTAATAAAGTTTCTAATACACAAAATGTTATTTCTATGTTTCATCTAACTTGTTAAAAATACAGCTTGTTAAGTGGACTGTGACAGAAAGTGCCATGAAGTTTTTGATGTTTTGACAATGAGATTCAAGAAACATTCAGGGATGTAGATGAACTGACTCCTGCATCATGTTTTCAATCTCTCAACAGGCTGGTCTCAGCATCCTGATCATCTCCAGCATCATCATGGCCGTCCTCTCTGGTATTGCAGTCAAAGGCATGCTGTGGATGATCCTCACACCTGATGTTCTGGCCGTGGCTGCACTGATGCCACTGATCGGCTTTATGCTGGGATATGTCATGTCTGTCCTATGCAGACTCAGTCAACAGTAAGTAGATACACATTAGATCTTTGAGTTGGTAAACAAGCCAGTCTATGGCTGTGTACCATACTATTTCTCATTGTGGACACATGCAGTATTATCATTATTAACTATGACTTCCAATATTCCAATAATATTATTTTTATGCAGCTGTGAGCTTCTCTTTTGTCGTTTTGAGAGAATTGTGTGGGCATCATTGGTTTTTGGCTTTTGACCTGTAAGAATGAAGCAATGGTACAAGTGACACCTCTTCACATCTCTTTTGTTTCTGTTCATTTGATCGTCTTGTGACCCCTCAGTTTAATCTTAGGCAGTATTTTGAGCAAATTAGATGGTGCGGTGAAAACTTCAGTCCTCTCATTCATTTGAATGGGGTAGTCTGTCCAAGCTGTGGCAGTGGGGACCACACGGACTGCAAAAAAAAAAAAAAAAACTCGGCGAAGAGTTGAAACAGCACCAACGTTTGTGGAAACACGCTGTCATGCTGCAGTGGCTAAGCACATAAGCCAGAAGTCAGATGGCTCTACAGTCAGCCTGAAATATTATTGAAACCAGGCGCTATCCAGGCGGAGTTCATGGACCAAACAATAAAACTCTCCCAATTGTGTCCTCACTTGATTCATTTTGTGTATCCGGTTTTGGCATCTGCATCTGGCTTGCAAGTTTATGCCAAACAGCGATACCAAGAAGCTTCCTTTGGTTTGTGTCAGTGTGTTACATAGAGAGAGAGAGAAAGCACAGCAGTGGTCAAACAAGTTAGATAGTGAATAAAGAGAGGGAGTACTGGTCACAAGAAAGCTGGTGAATTAGAGAAATAAAATGTTATTTTCTCATTGTTTTACAGCGGTTATGTTCTAAGCACAAATAAACATGCCAGCATCCCCAAACATAGCTGCACAACCCTGCCATAATTGCCGCAATGCCTGATTCTGTCTGAATAAAGCTTAAGGGAACCAGTGATGTTTATTTGACTATTTCTATTTCATATTACCTATACTTCTCCACATTTCAAGGGAAATATTATGCTTTTCACTCTACTACATTTATCTGACAGCCTACATTATAGGCTCTGTACAGTAGTTACTACTATATGAGTTTATGAAGTATGAGTAGCATTGCATTGTTTAGCACAGCCCTTATCAGCTATAACACTATAATACTACATATACATTAATGTAACATTAATAATAATCTAATAATATTTAACAGTAAAACCCATACGGGAGGCATTTTTCTGTTGAGTATTTGTAACTGATACTTCCAAGTACAGTTGGAGGACAATTGTTTCATTTGAGTATAACCTTGATATACTGTATTATCAAAACTAATGACAAGTGACTCGCCTCTTTTTAGATGCAGCAGGACCATCTCCATGGAAACAGGGTGTCAAAACATCCAGCTGTGCGTTGTCATCCTAAAGGTGGCCTTTTCCCCGCAGGTCATTGGACCCATGTTTCTCTTCCCTCTGATATACATCACTCTCCAGTGTACTGAGGCCCTTCTTCTGGCCCTGTGCTTCAGATGTTACCAAACACTCAAGCCACCAGCTGAGGGTAAATGTCACAGCTGCCTGGGTGTTTCTGTAGAGCGAGGCTGTGTCGGGGGGGTTAGAGGGGTCTGATGAGCACATGCACTCTCTCCACACATTTGTAGCCATTGGTATTGTGAATTCAGGTGAAAAAAGCCTAATATCACCCTTCTCTTATACAAACAGAAATATACAGCAGTGTGGACGTTAAACAAGAGGTGAAACAGCCATGACAGTATCACCAGATGACAACCCAGAGCTGGAGAGGTAAACGAAGGAGAGCTGAATCCGACCTTCTGAGGATGCAGCTATTCAGAACCCTCACCGTCTCTATATCACCAACATATTCTTCCCTCAGGCCTGTGATACTGACATAAAGATTGTTAGACTATGTGCAACAACTAATATTTTAATTATTGTTTACTTAACAAGCATAAATGTTCGCTACGGTAACCTTGAAATAGGAAGTCAATGATTCAAATTTATGCCATTTTATATTTATATTTTTATATTCAAAATACCCTGTGACATGACTGAATGAAGCTATTGTAGCACATTTTCAATAAATTAATTAATAAAATCACAATTACTGATTTGTCATTTGCTCTTTTGAGACTGGAGAACTGTGCTGTGTGTTATTATCCCAGCCGGGCATAAACCTGAAGGGGATCATGTAACTACTTGTATGTGTGTGCGCGTGACTAAGGGACCTGGAGCTTGTCTTCAGCTGATCTCTCTCATACTACTGGACCCAACCAGTTAATCTTTTGTGCACGTTCATAACTGCATGCTGAAGCACTTCTGTGATTAACAACCTTTGAAAAACCTGTTTTTATGCCTCTGTGCCACTGACAGCTTTGAGGGAATTTCTTCGAACTTCGTACGTATGATGACTTGGACTGAAGGATCAACTAATCAGATTTAAGTGGTCAAAGATCATTATGACCTCATGTGTGTCCCATTCCTGTGAACATGATATCTCAGGAACACTTAGAAGAAATTTCTCTAAATTTGGTACAAACGTCCACTTGGACTCAAGGATTAATTGATTAGATTTTGGTGGTCAAACATCACTATGACTTCAGAAAACATGTTTTTGGAAATAAATCAAGAATTCATACACTTATTATGACAATATCAAATCAAAATGTTGATAACACATGGGGGTGAAAGAAAATATCAAAGATGTAGGATATTGTGTTATTATATTTTGTAATACTAAATTGATTCTTAAAACACTGTATCAGGATATTATTTATTTTGGGCCTTTTCATACATGAAAATATATGGCTACAGTAGAATACTTTATTTTGAAAAGTATTTGAAACAGCTGTATTGCATTTTGAAATACTCAAATTAAATTTGGTAAATAGCAAAGCTGTCCGTTTCATTACTTTATATTCAAGTGAGAAATATACAAATACCAATTAGATGTAATCTGCATGAGAAATAAAGAAAAAAAGGTTATATTAATCATCCACTTAAAGTGATCAATTTGACCCTCACAGATGTGATCAATACAAGAGGTTTCCACTGTAAAAAAAAAAGGATGCAGGCAATTTGAACACCTCAAATAATATTTAATCAAAATGATCATATGGTATATACAGAGTAAATTTAACTTAAAACTTTTTACATATATTAAAATACCATCTTCACAAAAAAAGAAAAAAGAAAAATCCATTCCTCAGTCCAAAAGTAAACTCAACGGACAGTCAAACAAAGTGAACACTGACATTACACTAATCTGTACACTTACTCATTTTTGTGTTGGATCTTCCCAACCACGTTTACAGTGTCACATATAACGTGCCTGCAGTAGAAATCAAAACTGAAGCAGCAAAGTGAAAAGACCTACTTTGTTTTTTGTTTTTTTTAAAGAGCTGTGGAAGCATCAAAAGAAGCCATGGCTGATCAACAGCAATCCAGACACGAATAAATTAAATACACATTTTAAGTTTCCTGTTAAGACTTAAAAACAGGAATTTCCAAGCAGCCTGCATAAATTAAGAGAATAATATTTTCCGGTGTACAAGTGATGTGTCTGACAAAGCCACACATAATATCACTAAGCAGTGGAGGCATTTAACTGACATTCATTTTTGAAATTTCTTATTTTACATATAGGTTCCTGTGCATAGAAGTGGAAAGCTAAGGCCATTGGGGGCAAGGGTATGAGGAGAATACATGTGACGTCTTTTCAAGGATGAAATGTGGTGAATGCAGGCCTGAAACAACAAATATTTGCCCTCAATCCAATGATTAATGCAGCAGGGTGAATTTAGCAGCCTTTAACTGTACAGTGACACATGAAATGGTGTGAGACATGATTAATAACACCTTAAATAATTATTTAGAATCACAAACATCTTGGTTTGAAGTGTGCATGACTAGGACAACAATCTAGATTACCTGGCTTTCATGCATCTTTGCCAATGAGTGTCTTAAATGGGGTGATATGTGATTAAAGAAAAGTTAACAGTAAACAAGACACTGATGAGATTATTAGCTCCCAAAGTGAGTTTGCAGCTTTGCCCGTTCAACTGAAACACATCAGTCTTTTAAATAGTCTTCAGCTTCAGAGGTGCCTGTTCCTTTCTGGTTTTGTTCTACATTTTCCAACCGAGCTTCAGACATTAGACGTACATACATAGTGTAGGAATTCTTATAAAAAATGTAAGCATGTATGTACATGTGCATCCCTTCTCTGTTCTCCTTTGGGATGGTCAGAGGAACTATTCTGGATGACCCACAGCTTCACTCAGAGCCTCTTTAGTTGGTTTTGTCTGTGTTGACAAAATCTCAAGAGGCATCCCGCTCACCAGTACAGGTCGGTAGCAACGCTGGTTGTCTCGGGTAAGTCCAAAGGCTTCTGCATTTTTCAGGCCTCCTTCAACAATGGCATATCTGTAGACAGCAGACAAACATTAGTACAAAATACAAAGTGAGGATTTAAACACAGACCTTGATTCCAAAACAGTTGGGAAACTGTGTAAAATGTAAATAAAAATGCCACAATTTATGTCCTATGTACGATTGTACTTGTATAACCAGTTTGACAATAAACATCTGGAATCTGAATCTTTAATCTTTACAAATCCTTTTCAATCTATATTCAATATAGCACAGCACAAAGACAAGGCATTTAATATTCAAACTGATAAACTTGCTTGTTTTTTTAAATACAGATGAAGACAAAATTATTAGCCCCCCTATGAAAATTTCTTTTTTTTAAAAAAACATTTCCCAAGTGCTGTTAAAGGAAGGAATTTTTAACACAGCTTTTCCAAACATCCTAGTCTTATTTTGGATGCTTACATTATTTTAGTTTGCACACAAACAAAATTATTTCACGAAAACCAAAAACTACCAGGGTCAAAATTATTACCCCCCCTGATGCTAACAGTCAATTGTGTATCCTTTTTGCTGGATAACAGCCTGCAGTCGTTTGTTGTAGTTTTCAACAAGTCTCACACACGTCTCCTGAGGGATCTCAGCCCATTCGTCTTAGGCGAATCTCTTGAGCTCCTCCAGATTTGATGGTCTTCAGGCTTGGACCTTGGTCTTCAGTTCACCCCACAGATTTTCAATGGGATTCAAGTCAGGGCTTTGTGCAGGCCAGTCAATAATGTTCACTTTGGTCTTCTGGAGGTAGTTCTTCACCAAGAGCGACATATGTTTTGGGTCGTTGTCGTGTTGGAAGACAAAGCGACGACCCAGACCCAGTTTTGCTGCTGGCTGCTTGAGGTTTTCTTTCAAAATTTTCGAATATCCTTCTTTCTTCATGATTCCTTCCACCTTGACGAGATTCTCAGATCCAGATGCACTGAAGCATCCCCACAGCATAATACTCCCACCACGTTTTCGCTGTGGGGACGGTGTTTTTTGGGTTATACGCCTCTCCCTTCTTTCCCCAAACATAAGCAACGTCTCGATGGCCAAAGAGCTCTAGTTTCGTCTCATCTGACCAAAGAACACACTGCCAGTATGCATAATCTTTCTACAGGTTGTCCTTGGCATACTTCAGTCTGGCTTGAAGGTGTCTCTTCTGCAGAAGTGGAGTTTTTCTTGGTCTGTAACCTCACAGTCTATTCCTCTGCGGGGTTCTAGTACAATTCCTGACTTGGCTAAATCATTCACTAGTGTCTTGGCAGTTGTTCTGGGGTCTTTAGACACATCGCTCACTAGTTTTCTTTCCAGAGTCTTTGAAATCTTTTGCTTCCTACCTCTGCCAGGCTTGTTCTGTACTGCTACTACTCTCTCGCTGTTGCAACAGCGTGGGTTTGTAGTAAAAGAGTTAAGGCACCAGACTGGACTGTCTGTAGTTCAGACCTGTCTCCTATTAAAAATGCGTGGTGCATTATGAAGCACAAAAAGTGAGACCGTGGACTATTGAACACTAAAGCCCTATATCAAGCAAGAATGAGAAAGAACTTTTAAATCTTCAAAATCAGTGTCCTCAGTTCCAAAATGGTGAGATAATGTAACACAGTGGTAAAATTAACCCTGTCCAAACCTTTTTTGCAACATGTTGCAGGCATCGAATTCAGAATGAGCCAAACAAAAACAAAAACAAAAACAAAAACAACAACCAAATTTATCAGTTTGAACATTAAATATTTTGTTTTTGTACTATATTCAAGTGAATATAATTTAGATCAACAAGGATTTACAAATCCCTGTATTCTGTTTTTATTTTACAAGGCGTACCAACTACTTTGGAAACAGGGTTTTGTAATTAAAAAAGTGTGCCTTTAGAGTGCTTTACCATCAGAGTAGTCCATCTCAGAGTCCAGAGACAGGCTGTTTTGGTCGCTGCCTGCAGACGGCCGTCTTTGTGAGGATGAAGGCGCTGCAGCACCGGCATGCTCCAGAGCCCAGGCAGAGGATGAGGGTGAGGGTGATGAGGAGGATGAAGACGGTGGGACAGGGTGGACGACAGCCATCTCTGACTGCTGCTGTTTGAGGGAAGAAGGCCTAGAGGGGCCAGCCTCTGGCGCTGTGGCATGCTGACCCTCAGACAGCACTATCTGGACTCGAGACTCTGCTGAGGTTGAGGCTGCGCTACCACTCACAGCCTCCTCATACGAGGGCAGAGTCACCTGGACTCCTTCCACCATGATGGACACAGGCTGGCCAGACACACCCTGATCGCGCCTTGGTGTGGAGGACGACAAGAAAGTTAGAATCTGTCGACTTGTTAATTCTACTGTTGAGACTGACTGACTTGAGGGTGGACTCACCGATGGAGGGACTTGAGTTTTGGCTGCAGAAGTACAAACAGCACCACCAGGAGCAGGATTAGGGCCACTGAGCTGGCTGTGGATGCCACTATGGACAAGGCGGGCATCCCCAATGGTAAAGTTGGATCGCTGTCTGTGAGGCAGATAAACAGTTGACATGGTTAAGTGTACATAACTGATTGTAATCATTTATCTATGAGTCCAAATGTGTCATTACCTTGCTGCATGAGGCAGCTGAGCTTCACTTGGCTGTCCCATTCCCCATACTGGCAGGTCAGGTATTTGTAGTCTCCCTTCAGAATGTAGCCTTCATCACAGAAATATTCAATCACAGTGCCATGAGAGAGTCGCCCGCATGAGGAGGGGTGGCAGGTGTAGCCTCCGTTCTCTGGCTGATATGGAGGCTGGCATACTGTCCATGGAAAGAAATGAAAACATTGGAAAAAAATGAATCCTATTTGAAATACAGGGACTAATTTGTGTCGGCCAGTTATTGCACATATGGATAGGACTGCAACTAATTATTAAAGATTATATACCTTATCAATTAATCAATTATTCATTTTCTTGATTAAGTGATTAGTTATTTGGTCCATTAAATGAAAAATGTCGATCACTGTCCTCAAATGTCTTGGTTTGTCCACAACCCAAAGATATTGAGTTTACTGTCATAGAGGAGTAGAAAAACAAGAAAATGCTGAGCTAAAATTGAAGAGAAGAATATAGACATTTTTTCTTAAAAAATGACTTTAAACAATTATTTGATTATCAAAATAGTTGGCAATTAATTTAATAGTTGTCACCTAATCAATTAATTGAGTAATTGTTGCAACTTTGCATATGAACATACAAAATTGACATGTGGAGTTCCCCAAGGATCCATTTTCAGGCCTCTTCTCTTCAACCTCTACATGCTCCCAACAGCTGATTAGTAGTCTACAGACAACACAGATTTATATAATGATATCATCAGGAGACTATGGTCCCTTATAAGACTGAGTTGAACAAAGCTAAAAACAGAAATAATTGTTTTGGAAGCAAAACACCTTAATTTTAACAGGCACAATAAGACAATTACAAAATTAGCCTACTCTTACCTCAAGAATATATCAACAATTAAAAGACTACATCTCAGGAGAATTAAGAAAAACTTGTCCATGTGTGTATCTTCTTTATGCCTTGTTGTTGAAAGGAGCTATATAACAAACTTGCCATCATGTCCTTGACTGAATCTAGTGTTAACATGTCTACTGTATCTCACTTTCTCTTGGTGTATGTGTAATAAAAACTTGCCATGTCTCCATCAATGAATATTCTGAGTAAGCTACAATCTGGGCAGCGTGTTGGTCATAATATGTCTATTTTCGTTATCACAGTTGCTGGATGTTGATTTAAGACACAGGATGGGCCTCCAACCTCTTGTGGAGTTAGTTTGTATGATCAGAGGCCCAATATGTCAGTTACATACAAGAACATTTACACTTTATTTTGCTCAATCCAAATCCATGTTGCTATAATATTTCCTAATTCAGATAGTATCTGTTCATTCAGGTCACAGTATATGTTGATACAAAGTGTAAAGAGGGTTCATGTTGCCTATAGGCAGTCAAAATCACAGAAAGTAAAATAAGGTTTGTCTTTACCATCACTGCGTATGCAGCGAGGAGGTTCGGAGGACCAGTGTCCGAGTGCGGAGCAGGTGAGGATATTGGGTCCGTCTGGCAGGTAACCAGGGTCACAGCTGTATTCCAGTACTGTGCCCACAGGGAACGAGCTCCTGTTGGTTTCTGTCAGATTAGTTGAGCCATGCTGCACCGTAGAGGGTCTTACACAACCTTAAAAAGTGACAAGAGTCAAAAATACAGTTAACAGCTGTAAATACTTTTTAAATATTTAATAAATATATTAAATATTTTAATAACAAATAAACTCCAGTGCTCTGTAGTGTATCATTATTTCTCATCTTGGCGTATCCGTAATAAAAATGTGCTTCATCTCCATCCATGGATATTCTGAGGATGCTACAGGCAGCATGTTGGTCACAATATGTCTTTTTTGTTATCACAGTTACTGGATGTTGATTTAAGACACTAAATTTGTCTCTAACCTCTTGCAGAGTTGGTATATGATTAGAGCCTCAATATGTGTGTTGACTACATTTACAGGAATAGTTGAGCTTTACTTGAGTTTTTACTAGATCTAAATCAATGAAATCAATGAAAACCAAACTGTAAATACAGACAAAAAATACATAAATTAGATCTGACAGTGAAATTGAAATAAACAATGACAACTTAGTCACAATAATAAATAAAAATAATAATGATAAAAGATCTAAAACTATAATACACCAGCATAAATACAATCTATTCATTCAGGTTACAGTATGTCTTGATACCAGGTGTAAAAACGGTTTAGAATTGCAGACAGTACTATGACAGTACAACACAGACAGTACTATTTGTCTTTACCATCACTACGTATACAGCGAGGAGGCTCAGAGGACCAGTGTCCCAGTGTGGTGCATGTGAGAACGCTGGGTCCAGCAGGCAGGTAACCAGGGTCACAGGTGTACTGCAGTACTGTGCCCACAGGGAACAAGCTCCTGTTCGAGTCTGACAGATTACTTGAGCCATGCTGAACCGTAGAGGGTCTTACACAACCTTAACAAAAGGACAACATACAAATATAGTTAACACTTTAATAACAATTACCTTAATAACAAAGAGAAGCGCTAAACATGAAAAATTTACTTCAGCATCTCAGAGTGTTGACAATATGAAGACCATCTCTTTGATGCACTGATTTATTCACAAAATCAAAAAATTTCAGGCATGATTTTGGTGTCAGGTGGATTTTCAAGATCAATGCATTAACCTGTTGATAAATTCATGTTTAAGGACCAACCTTGGCTCACACAACTGATCTGCATGGGGCCGTCCCACTGTCCATCCTGACAGGTCAGGTAGTTATAGTCTCCGCTGAGAACGAAGCCGTCATCACAGAAGAACTCAATCACAGTGCCATGGGCAAACATTCGACAAGGGGACGGATGGCAGGTGAAGCCCCCATTCTCAGGTTTGGAGAGGGGTAGACAAGCTGATGGAGGGGAAAAAACAAAACAAACAAAATACAAATCAAACTTTAAAATGCTAGGTTTATATATTAGCAAAACTGGCTAAAAAATAAGTACCATGTAATTAAAAGTTGAAAATGACTGGAGGAACAGATGTTTTTACCTAATGAGAGAAGGATGTTAAACATAATGACTCCTCATTACTTTACAGATTAAAAAAAGACAGTGGTGGATAGGGTATCTTACCACCACTACGTATGCAGTGAGGAGGCTCAGAGGACCAGCGTCCCAGTGTGGTGCAGGTGAGGATGCTGGGTCCGTCTGGCAGGTAACCAGGGTCACAGCTGTACTGCAGTACTGTGCCCACAGGGAACGACCCTCTGTTGGTTTCTGTGAGGTTTACCCAGCTGTTCTGGACCATATATGGCCTCACACATCCTGGGAAGAAAAGACCAAACAATAGAAAATTCTGTGAAACTGCCCAGGTTTTCAGTAGAATCAATACAACAAATATTTTGGTTTGATATTTGTTTATATTTGGTTTGATTTATGTCACCCAGTGAAGCACCAGTAACGGAGAGAGAGAATGACCTATGGTAACTGTCTGCTCTAGGAAGGCTTTCAGTAGCACCACATATAGGAAGTGGACATGTAACATGAACACTTGCACTATATAGGGTAGTGGCTCAACAACAACACTACAACTGCAATGCTTATAACAACCAGACAGGTACTGATTTGACACAATAATATTATTTTTTGAGCCTGTAATTTGTGGCATTGTATTACATCACGTTATAATGAGGTGTTGGTGCTGGTGTGCTGCTTCTCCCAAAATAATCTGAATTACTGTACTTTACATGTTTTTGGCAAAAATTACTCAAACTTATGACTACAACTCAAAATTAACTTAAAACACAAGAGGAACATTTGTTTGACTAAGAGTTATGTGGCTTTCCCCTCGGATAAGGTAAGATAAGAGTCTGTCCATTCATACCAACCTATTTCATATCCACAATTTTGTGCATGTTCATTACTAAACAAATCCAAAGTATAACACCAACAGCAGTTTTTACAAACCTTAGAGCCTAGCCATACTAGATTAGTATTGTCAACAAATCAACTAATTTTTAAAACATTTTGACGTATAGAGAATTAAAGGGCTCTGAAAATATTAACATTGCATACATACAAACATACTAACATTGCAGACTGGCATATGTTGAAATCAGCGTAAACAGGCAGCTGATCAGAGGTCAACCAATATGTTTTTTTTTCAAATGGCTGATGTCAATATTTAAAGAGCAGGGCAGGTGATGGCCGATATATAATACTGATATCAAAGCAAGGAGAAGTCATAACATGTCATAACACATAACATGTTGATTTAGATAGACTTTTTTATTATCAATGAAATAGAAAAATACAATGGTTTTGCTGTAGATTTCAGAACCTGACAGACATTTAAGGGAGCATGGGGTATAGTATGTCACAAGCAATGTCATTCAACAGTAGGGCTGCAACTAACAATTATTTTCATAGTCGATTAACCGGGTTGTTTGGTCTATAAAATCTCTGAAAAAAAAGTGTTGATCCGTGTTTTCCATGGCTCAATGTGACATCCTCAAATGTTTTGTTTTGCTCACAATCCAAAGATATTCAATTTACTGTCATAGAGTAGAAGAGAGAGTAGAAAATGTTCTTTCTTAAAAATATTAATAAAACTGATTAATCAATTATCAAAATAGCTAGCGATTCATTTAATAATCAATTCACCAATTAATCATTGCAGCGCTATTCAACTGCATTATTCTATACATTATAACATAATACAGTTAATACTATTGTGTATGGCTTTAGATTAGATATGCAACCATTTAGGATCATTTTTAGGAACATTTTAATATTTAGCGAAGACAATAGTGAGAATATTTAGGCAAACCTTTACAACAGGAGAGTTACAGTACAGGGCTTGAAATTAACTTTTTCACCACCTGCCCAAAACTAACTATGTGGAGTACTAATGTCATTCCACGGCAGCCACACTGACACAGCTGCCTGCAGATGTGTGTGCAGACATTTTTTTGTCTGAATTGGCCATCGCCCAATGCTGATTATCTCAAAATACTAGGTATCACTACAGTTGATTCTGCACAACACATGATAGTGTCAGGACATTCATCCATTAGTCCTGTGTCATGACAAAGCTGGTAATGTTTCTTCAGCAGGGGAGACAAAGACATAACAATACAGACATATCAGAAATTGTGTCTCTTACCTGACCCTTGTCCTGTGGACACTACAGCCAGTAACAGCAGCAACAAGAAGGACCGTTTGGTGGCTGAGGTGTGGGCCCAGAAGGCTTTTGATATTGACTCTATCATTCCATTGCACATCTTCCCCTGCAGAGTCAACTCAACCTGGCATGATAATAAAATCATGTGAAGAGCAATGGATAAATACAGTACGTTATGAATCATGATGCCATCCCTACATGTAAGCCACGGCTTAACAATATGCTGACACCTGCCGGGTGCAGGTACTCTGCAGAGCTTGGATAGCTGCCAGCGACGTGGGTGTGATAGGGAGACAGTACTACAATGACATGACAGAGGAAAAAAACATACTAGCAATAATGGCATGAGCGCTTAGCAAGCTAGCGCTAATTAGAGACCGACGTCAATTCTTTCTTTAAACGAAGCAAATCATCACAGTTATCGAAATAATAACTTTAGCTAATGACATCTTCCATGTATGAAGTATAACTGTGGTTCTTAATGGTTCCGTTTCAAGGGCTACACACCCATTTCACTGCTCCCTTAATAGCTATGATTGCTAAACTCGAAAACGATACAGAGAACAAGGCCAAAACAAAAGATTCCACGTTGACAAACGTAGAATGTGACGTTGATGATAACTAGCTGGCACCCGTGGTACCACCAACAGAATATTAACACCCAACAGAGCACATTATTGCTGATTTTCATTGTTGGATTAGCTAATTTAGCTGAGAAGATCAATATTAGCCTTTTTAGCTTGCCCAGGCTAGCCACACATTACAATGGCTTGTTGGTTAACGTTACCTACCACAAAGAGACGGCCTCGAAACCTCCACCCTCGTTTTCTCACGCTGCAGGCATTTATCAGCAACAACTCAGCTACAACACGACATTTAACGTGACTGTGGAAAAAACAAAAATATGACTTAACGAGACGAGCGGTACTACAGCTAAACGCTAGCTAGCTAGCTCCCTACTGGCTAGCTTGATACCCGCTACGCTAGCTAGCTGCATCGATTGCAGCATCAGCTGGGCTGCCTCGATTTCGTCCGGTAGCTATAGTAACAAATGCATATTTCCATAGTTACAACATCCGGGAGTGTTTGCGTCCATAGTTACCAAAAGTAGGCGGAAAAACTCTTGGAAGTTTCTGTTGATAAGTCGTTTTACTCAGCCAGCAGCTATTTAATATCAACAAACACATTTTTTCGCGTTTCTCAATGAAATACAGCTGAAGAAAATCACACTATGGAAATAATCAGAGGTAGTTTAGACGACATTTCCCGACCTGCGTCGCGTGAGCAAACGGGAAGCCGTGTGTCGAGCGTGTCATTACCTCATAATGACAGAATTTGTTCTTCAACTCCATTTTCACTCCTGGTTTTGACCAATGATGCTGCTGATATTCAGGTAAAGTATAGACGACCAAACATTACAATATTTATGATTATTGACTCATGACTCCAGTAACTCAAAAAAAAAATCCTCTGTAGATCCAGAGCAGCTCCGAAGAGAGTACAAACTCCTCATCCAGAGATCCTGACAAAGGTAAGTGTTCTGTACAATGGAGTAGTTGGGCTCTGGTGAAAAGAGTGGTGAAACTCTGTCCTCAAATACAAGTACTGTTATATTATTGCAGTATTACTCACCTGCAAGAAACTACTGGTAACATTTAGGTAAAAGTAAAAAGTATTCTTCTCACAAACTACTCAGGGTATTAGTTAGCAATGTCAAACAATGGTCAAATATGATATTTTTGACCAAATGCCTTAATATCTACCAAAAAATATTGACACGGTGAGATTTTTGATGAATAACCACCAGTAATCTACATATAATGACTAAGTGTGTAAAGCAAATAATAGAACAACTCCAAGAGTCTGGTAAGTTCAGAAAATTACACCACTTTACTGTAATACAGCCTTTAATACCAGGAGAAGACAGCACTGATGCCAGATCATGATATAACAATGTCATAAATCTAAGACGATAACTTGTCTCATGTCACAATATCAATACAATATTGTCTCAGCCCTATTTAACCACTGATATAATGCATTATTAATAGGCAATCGAAAGGGCTTTCTGTTTCTCAAAAATTTAATTCTAAATTACTCTCAACTCCTGCTCTGTTCTGGTCAGTGGTCATGGTCACCTCTCCAACCTGTGCCTGCTACAATGTTCTGTTTTTTCTTTCATTCATATGTCATGGTTTCCATTGGCCTGTTTAGCCTTATTGGCAACAAAAAAAAGCAGATGAAAGGTTTGGATATTAATTCAAAATTCTAGGCCTCATCAGTTGATAATTATGATATTAAATATGTGGTAGATTACATAGTATGATGCATACACACTTGAAAAAAGTACAAGTACCCAAAAAAATGACTTAATTACAGTAACGTGAGTAGATGTAATTTGTTACTTCAAAACCTGGTTTCAGGATGGTCTAGTTTTACTTAATTTATACCATATTGTAATGTATGTGCTTCTTTTAGGACAGTGTCGGGTTGATGTTACTGATGAAGAGAAAGAAGAAGATATTAAACTACAGAGAGCCATTGAGGAAATGAGACGACTTGATGAAATACTGTCTGCAAAGATCTTCAGAGAAAAAGAAGTCAGGCGTCAAAGGAAAGAGCTTCAAGCAAAACTCTGGCAAGAGCTCCTGGTAGACATTCTTTGTGTTCGCTCCACTTACATTACAACTTCTCTAGACCAGCACTGTTTATGACTAAAGCAGTAGTCACTCTCATCACTGTGGTCTGATGTTTTAATGTGTATTTCCCTGCTGCAGAATAGGCCTGAATGTCACTCTGAGTGTGCACATGAAGCTTTGAACACAAAGTTGTTTTTGGCTCTGGAAGCACCCATTGGTAAGCATAGGCATCAATGTAAAGATGAGCAACAGTGTTGAAAAGTTTAGTACATACAGTCACTGTAAGACATCTTAACTCTCTTCTTTACCTTTAAGGGACAGAAGAGGAGGACAACTTTGCGCCTGTGTTTGAAACTCAGGTTCCTGATTGTGACAGCCAGTATATGGAGAAAAGTGAGTCAGTGACAACAGGACAAGACAGAAAATGCAGCACTTGTATTTCCATCTTTTGGTTGTGGGTCTTGAAGTATATGTTCACAGTTGTAGTGCCTAGATTGTCCACTTGATGGCATCATGACCTAAGGGAACTTACAGTATAAGTGTTGTTTTTCCCCTTCATGGTATGCTGGTGCAGACAGAAGTGCACCAACTCAAATATTCCAGCAGTTTTCCAGAGGTCAATATAGAACAGTTCCCCCAATATGCAACTTACAAACAATTTCCTGATCAAGATCTTGTGGTTTTTTATGATATTGATCCCCTCAGGAAAAAAGTTCTCACTTTTTCCCCAAAAAGCAGCCCAGCAACTGTGAGGAATTCACTGTGCTCCTCAGTTCAGAGACATTTTGGGCAGGTTGGCTGCTTATATCACGGGGTCTTCTTACAATTTAGCTGAAGCATAGTCTTGCCACCTCACAGAGCTTGCTTTAAAAACCATCTAATTTTTACAAATTGTTTATGTTTCAGCCTGTTCCAGGATTATTATTGGGCGGCTGCAAACTCTTTAATCATGGGGATTGGATGATAGACTAAGAACTTGTGGTTGAAAAATGACTCCCACTGAAATTCTTTGATTTTTATCAGTTTTGGCTAATAGTTATTACTAGAGCTTTGACTTTCTTTTTCATTATTTGTCTCCTGGAATTTAAAGTGTGGCTTGCATGACAGGTGAAAAGAGGCCAAACAGCTTGACAGAATCATTTGAAGTAAGCCATGAGGAGACTGGAGAAGAGCAGTTTGAAGGCAGCCACTGTGGAGCTTCCAAAGGCAAGAAAAAACAGAAGGACTTTGTCAAGAGAAACATTGAGGTATGTCAAAGTTCATGTTGGGCTAGATGCAGTGCTGGGGTATATCGCATGACTTGGAGCAAGTCTCCTGTCTGTTTGTTTTTCCAGTGAGGAAAATATTTGTCTCTAGTTCAAAAGAGAGACATATTTCAAGCCAGCGTGGGCACCACTGAAAAGACTGGAAATGTGCAAATAATGATTTTCATTCTCTCTTTATTTCCAAAATGTTGTGTAATGCAATAGCTGGTGAGTGGTGAGGGGGACCAAGTGCTTTTGACCCGGGCAGAGAAAGAGCGTCTGGCCGAGCTCCTCCAAGAAGTAGACGAAGAGGAAGAGGACAGTGCCAGAGGCGCAGGCAGCGAGGTAGGCTGACATGAAGCCCTAACAGACAACATATGCTGTAGGATGAGTTGCTCTTTTTCAAGTTCCTTGATACTTCCCCCTTCATGTCCACAAGTCTTACAGCAGATGATCCCTTCCACTGCTTCATTTTGATCTTATATTTAAAATTCACTTACACTTGAGGATATTAAACTTTTAAAATGGCTGCTTTTTTGTGATGGACTGAACAAAAATAATTCTCAGCTGTGCCATCGTGAGTAGGCTAACCAACTTTTTCAGCTAGCTAAGAAACAATGTAAATTCTTAAAAAAAAAAAAGGTTTTAGCTAGCAAACAATGCAACATTTTGTTATGAAATATAAAGTGGCTGAAAATTTGCCATTTCCCCCTGTGTTATACTCACTAAGTCCCCACAGAATACAATTTTAATTTGGGTAAGAAGGCACCTCGATATTGATTAGACTCTATTTAAACTGAACTTGTATTTACTGAACTGAGATTATTTTTTAATTGTGCAACAATTAATGTTTAATCTGGATTTACTCATTTTGAATCTAGTTTTGCCAAACTCTGATTAGAACTAATCTTAGATTAAATTAATTTTTGTTGGTGCAACCCAGTCTTAAATCTTAATATGTTAAGTATTTATTGAAAGCAAGTATTGTTTCCAGTGTTAAGTCACAGCCTTTATAGATGCAATCTTGGTATTTATAAAATGTTTTATTTATTAACTTATTTGTTGGAATCACTGTCATTATGTAACTTTTGGCCTTTTGAATGATCTTATTAAACACAGAAGTAATCTCAGAACAACACGCACAGTAACACTGGTCAGACATCCATGTTTTGATGAATGCTTGGCGGCTGAAACAGCCTCTGGGCAGAAGATTCTCACTCCTCAGAGACGTTCAGATTAAGAACCAGATGTCAAGGGCCATATGCAGTTCACATGGAATGCTGCATGTTATGGATTCATTTTATTATCGAGTTTTCAGAACATTTTCCTCTGTGGTGTTTCTGTGAAAATTCTGAGGCCAGGATTTTTCATATAGCTCCTCCATAAGCTACAGTTTCACTGACTGAGGCCTCTTGTTTTTCTTTGAAGACTCATCTGAGACCCTGTGCCACCTGGAGCCAAAGACTATTTCACTGTGAACCCACCTACACCATCCTAACTTCAAATGTTTTTATTTTCACTGTTAAGTTGCTGTAATAGCCCTTTTGGCAGCTGTGAGGCCAGTTTGAAGTCAGACGGGATGAAGCCTGTTGGGAAGCGAAAGGGAACATACTTACCTTTCACATACGGTTCCATTTAGCTTGACCCCGACAGCTCCGCATCCGTGGGACAGCCTGCCAGGGTTCTTTTTTATGTCCTGCTGCTCTATTTATGATGTTTGCCTTGAGTTTTAGAACAATACCGCAGTAATTGTGGTGGCAGATACCAAACAGAGGGGAGTGCAGATGCTCTGGGTTTTTTTATTGGTTGGAAGAAGACTTCCTGTTATTGTGAGGCATGCTATTATGAATGGCCGTAACGGACCAAAGCACATTATTTATGTCACCGGGACTTTGGCAGTGATGCGTCTTTAGTTTTGAAGACTTCACTCAGTTCTTGGCAGAGTCCCCCTGGACACATCAATCACAAGCGGCTGCTCACAGTTGGCCTCACACACACGTTTTTTGATATTACTGACTCTTGTCCCAACAGCCTCCACACTGTTGTGTTGTGTTGTGTTGACCTGAGGCAGTAAATCAGTAGCAGTCAGTAATCGTAGAACTGGTGCAATAGTGGCTGTTAACTCCTTTAGCTGACATTCACCTTTTAGCTTTAGGTTGGTGCAATATGAAAGACTTTCAGTAAAGACCAAGAATGATGTTTGATCTGTGGAAAAATATTCCATGCTTTATTAAAGGAGCTTAAAATGGGTAATACGGTTATTTGCTCTCTTGTCGAGAGAAGATCGATACCACTCTCATGTATGTACAGCTTAGCTTTGCATAACAAGAGTGAGATGATTTGGTAATAGACACTTCATCAATAGCAAGGAATTTCCCTCTGGGATCAATAAAGTATCTATCTATCTATCTATCTATCTATAGTGATATGTCTAGCTATCTATCTATCTATCTATCTATGAGAAAATTCAATAGTTAAATGCATTAAAAGTCCATTAAAATCTTAATCTATTAAATAAAGTGTTTAAATTTAAGGTAACGTGATTACATTCAAAATAAAGTGGTCATTAAAATGGTCAGTAATTATCAATATTAACTTAAACGAAACATTTTATTGTGATATTTTTCAGCTACATCTCCCAGCCCTAGTTTAGGATTTTTAGGTTTAGGGCAAGGGTGATATGGCTTAAAAATAATATCTCAATATTGTTGGGTTATTCCACAGTATACAAAATCTATCTCAATATACACATCTTCTTTTAAATAACATACTGTACAGTAAATTCTCAAATAGTGTAAATAATTGCTGTCGATTAAACTGCCTAACCGTATATAAAGTAGCTAAAATTAGCCCAAATGTAAACATCTACTGCAGCAAAATGCAAAATACAATTAATGCACATTAATGCAGCAGTGATATTAATCCAAAAACATAAGATATAATAGTTGAGTATTGACACAGACCATTTTACTGCACAATCAGAAATGCTAAATTTACTTTTTACACTTTCAGTAAATTTTGCTGTAATACTGACATACTTTTACCTTAGTTATGGTTAGAATGCAGAATTTTTACATGTAGTGGAGTATTTTCAATATGGGATGGTAGTACTTTTACTTAAGTAATGGTCTTGAATTACACAGGCAACAAAGGTAACAAAATTCCTAATATATAGCACCAGTACAGCTCCCTAATTACCACATTATGTCTGGTTTATTTAATCTATGCAAAAGCTGAAGTGTCAAAACAACAAGCTGTTGTTAGAGCCTTGCTGTTTTCCTTGTTTCCAGTCTTTAGGCTAAGCTAAGGCTAAGCTAGACACGCTAAGCTAAGTAGCTGCCGGTTATAGCTTCATATTTTGGCTATTGTATAAACAAGTGGTATCAACCTTCTCATCTAAGTCTCAGCCAGAAAGCAAATTAGCAGATGGCCCAAAATGGTAACTATTCAATTAAAGGTGGAGATTTGTTTCAACAACAGAAAAAATGTTCCTTGTTTATGATGTAGAAGTATTCTATGAAGAACACCACCAGTGTTAAGGGGGTTTTCATTCATATTATATCAGTTTAGCAACTCACATTTTCATACAATGTTCCAAAGACATGCATGTAAACACAAAGGACAAACCGAGGCCTGCCTGAAGCCTGTGATTGAGGTATTCTTCCACATCCAAGTTAACCACTGCAATGGTTAAAATGTTGAAGGAGCTTAGTCAGAATAAATCCGCAAATATGAAAGAGGAATCAGTGTCATAAGAATTTGTTGATGTCTGTTAAATTTTGGCTTTGTGTGTGACATGCCCCACCTAGTTGATAGAGCCCGAGGTTTTGCTGTTGTCATCTGCCAGTTTTCTTCCGCTCCCCCCCTCACGGCGTTCAGAGATCACAGCTGTGTTCTTTGCAGAGTTGTGATCTTCTTTGGCACGAAAGCCTCACTGCAGGATCTTATCTCACCGCTGTGCTGTGATGAGCCCACCGCCCACCTGTTGTTTCCCATAAGATAGAAGCGTAGTCTCACTGGGATTAGACAGTCACTGTGAGGTAGAGGCAATTGTCGAAGTTTTGGAGTTTGACTTTGTGGTTGGCATGCAGCGTGCAGAAGAGCAATCAGCACCCTGTTCGCTATCCAAAAGTGAATACCAAGTGCTAGAGTCAGACTTGTACCTCTTCCCTGTTTCAGACATCACTGTCACAAAGACGGTAAATAAGCAGTAAGATAATTAATGTTTATCAGTCCCTTTTTTAGGTTGCCACAAAATAAAGCAGGCTTATACCCTGTGGGCCATGACTTATTTCTGATATGATTGTCTTCCAGGAGGACATGTGGGCTGTGTCAGTCGTGACAGGCCAGGGATACACCCCGGAGCCCTCTGACCTGGAGCAGCTGATCCACATCGACTCCAAAATTCGTCTTCTCCTTCCCGTCGAAGAATTTCACTCAGTGCAAAGCTCATACACAAACCTCAGCTTATCCCAGGTATTTATCCAACAGCACTACTGTCTACATTATAACAGCAATGGGTTTATATAGAGCACCATTAACATCTCCAGACAGCACCCAGAGCTGCTCTGAGGCAAGGTCATTAAGTCTTACTACCAGGTCAGCTCAGTAGGGCATCGATGGCAACATCTAGTAAAATCTTTTGTTACTGACCCTCAGGGAGTCGCAGCCCCATTCTTAAGTAGAGGAAAATAGTATTGTGTAAGATGCTGTAATTTGGAAGTGAGGGTTGCCTCATTTTTCCATCCACTTTTCCACCGTGTTTCCATACGAAGGCCATACTGTAAAGCCTCTTGTGCATGATTTGCCGCTCGTAAACTTTATGTTAAACCATCGTTATTGTTTTATTGTTAAAAGGATCAGCTTATTTCCGAATGTGTGATGGCAAATTTGATACATTTAGGCATTTCTAATGCTTTATTACATGCTGAGGTGGTTCATGGCTGGTTTACATGTCCATCATTTTCATAAGGGCCAATCACCATTTAGACTCTTTATTGTTATTATATTAAGGTTTGAATTAAATAGATAGTTTGGATTTTATGAAGTGAGGTTGTACTTATCCATAGTCAGTGCGTTACCTGCAGTAGATGGTGGTTGGCATGACCCCAGTTTAGAGGCAGCAGAGAGGAGTACCGGTGTGGACAGGGTCATTAACAACGTGTATTTCGCTGCTTTAAAAAGGGCACACCTAACCAATTATTTCCAGTGAATGCTATATTTAGAATATTTTTACTGCTTTACCTTGACGTCACACAGCCTTTTCCAATGGGAAACTGCCGTTATGTAAGCCAAGTATCACTCTGTCTCCTTTTGGAAGAACAGTAATTTTATCTTGCAGAACACAGGATTTGTCTCGATCTGTTCATTTGTTTGTGACTTCGGTGAATCTGAACTAACCCTTTAAAACACCAAAGTCACATAATAACAAACAAACTAACCAATCGAGGCAGTGGTAGACCAGCAACTCCTGTGTTCTGTGAGATAAAATTACCGAGTTTCCTAGTGGTGTTTGGTTGGTTTGGAGAGAGGGATATTTGACTCATAAAATGGCGGTTTCCCATCAAAAAAGGCTGTCTGATGGCAAGATAAAGTGGTGAAAATATTGTAAATAAAGCCAGCACTTTTTATATGGCTAAAATACGTTTTGTTGCCCATAGCAGTACATTGCTTGGCTTCCTACATGGTACTCCTGCTTCTTTTCCAAACTGAGGGCATGCCAACCATCATCTACTGTTGGTAATACACTGACTATGGACATGTCCCTCATACAACCTTACTTAAAAGAATCTATCCCTTTAAATTTGTACCAACTCGTAATGCTCACCCTTTAAATACTGTACATTGTCTGAGTTTAGCATATGATCTGTACATCACAACCACATCAGACGGTGGAGAACCAACTTAACAGATATATATAACTGTAAAAAAAAAATTTCCAGGCTTTGGTCCTGTGTTTGGGCCCCGCTCCTAGACGTGAGCTCAGTGAGTTATCTCAGGGTCTTATCTAACTCTACTTTAAAGGCCAGATGGCATGCTCATCATTTGCATAGCCTGTCAGTGGAAAATGATGCTTTTGAAGTCATAAAAACTTTACAAAGCAGTTTTGCGAACCCAGGGTGCCATTTTCTACTATCACTACTGGATGTAGACAAGGAAAAACTGCAGTATTTGAATCCCAGTACTGGAATAGCGCATGAACGATGTCATAATGTCCAGAATATTTATGTTGCTGTCGTAATTATTTCACTTTCCCACTGTAAATTTAGTCAGTCATTCATTTAATGTTATAAGGAGCTGGCAGTAAAATGAAGCTTGACGATTGAAGTTCAGACTCTGAGGTCATTTATGTTGTGCCCTCTACGTGTCTGTTTAAATAATAAGGGTTCTCAATATGTGAACCGTCTTCAGTGGGATGTAGCGTTAAAATAAATATATGATCAAAGTGATTGTGTGCGACACGTAGAGCTGAAACAATTATTGCCTCAATTATGCAACTGAAAATTCATTGGCGACAATTTTAATGATCAATTAATCATTTCAAGGTCCAGAGTGTAACATAATTTCCACTTATCAGGCTGTGAATGCCACAATCCCATTTAAAGGCAACGTTAGTCACTTTTACAAGCACCGAAGCAAAATCTTTCAGATCTTTCAGATTTCTAGTTTTCTTTTCAGCATAGATAGGCCCGGCACATAACATATCTAAAAACAGGAAACAGGAAGGGATAAAGTTGATAGAGGTTCTGCTGGGTACCAAGCTTGCTCGACTGTTATAGGAGCAAAGAGGAAAAAGGGGTGAGACTTAGGAAAGGTCAATTGTGATTTATATCTTTTATTGTTTTCTCACATTTAATGGACAGAATGTTAAATTGATTCATCTAAAAAAAAGTTTGGTAGATTAAAAGAAAAAGTAAATAATCTTAAGTTGTGTGAAGCACTGCAGAACTATAAGCGCACGTGATTAATAGGAACTGTGGGGAGTATTTAGATGAAGACATGACTTATTGCTTCTGGAAACTCCCAATTGTCATGAACTAATATTGTAGTTGTAATGGCTGAACTGGTGCTTAGCATGAATGAGTATGTCATCCTCCCATGTGCTCTCCCCACATGATGTGGAGTGGATTTCGAGCCAACAGTAAAAAACTGTGATATTGCTGGGCAGCTGGTTGTTACTTTGTGTAACCTACTTCTCCTTCTTCCCTTCCCACCCTTTAATCATCTCGCCTGGTTTAAAGACTTTTCGGGCAAGTAAAATTCCACATCATCCATCCATCATCTGCTCTCCATTAGTGCTGAAATGGCTAATGCAGGCATTCCTTTTTAAATGATGTAAAATATGAATTAAACAATGACACAGAACCTCTTTCTCTCGAGTAAATGTTTGCAGATGATCTGGATTGCTAACATGACAAACAAAATAAAAAATCACCGGGTTTTGGTGTTTTCATGCAGTTCATGAAAGAAAAAGTGAAAGGTTGGTGAAAAACACACCTGTGCGGCTTAAAAAGTAGCCGTTTCCTTACCCTGACTTAATCCCGTCTCACTGTTGTGGTGAATGTTAAAGATAGCCTGCACCGACAATAAATCTCTTTCAGAGCAAGTCATTCGTCCACATCAGTGCACGTAAATCCTAAAGGTGGTCATAAAAGTAAATATGCTTTTGTTTTGCGGTCAGCTTTCTTCTCTATGGTAGCTTGCACCACTCCAAGGTCCTAACCGAAACCATTTGGACGGCGATGCAGGAACCTACTTGTTTGTCTGCTTGTTCCAGGGTAATCTGAAATGTACACATATGAGATCATCATACCCCTGTTTCAACACTACTTGGACTGTTTTCCCCATCATACTTGTATTAAATCACGTCCTAGATTTCCACGTTTGCTGTTGTCTCTTGTTCTCTGGCCATGCCGGATTGATCGTCTGTCACATTTTACATGGAAGTGGGAGTTATTCTGCTCTCCCCAGTGAGCACTTGCTCATGAAGGATCAGTCAGGGCTTGAATCTGTGACTTCAGAACTTGGCGGCGTCCTTTCCCAATAAGTTGTGATTGATATTCTGAGAAAAAAGCAGCCCTCACATTCCTTGGTAGTCGCCTTAGGAGTAGCCGCTTTGGCTAAGCGGGTCCCTTCGTTTGAGCCTGCAAGGGTGGATACAGTCTGTGAGGCCTGGCACCAGTCAGTATACTGCCACAGTAGACAGTCAGCCCCCCATCACAACCTAATTACAGAGCTGGTGGAGGTAGACGAGTGCCAGCTCCAGAAAAGGAACAAGGTTTCCCCTTTCATTTGGAGATATTGACACATGTAGAGAGGCTTACTATACAGTAAAGACTACTATGTACTATGTACAGGAATAGCCCACAGTATATAATATAGCCCACATATTGCAGCTAGTCATTTACTTGTAGGAGTGCTTTTCGGTGAAAATGTCTTCAATAGAGGCGGTCACCTGTGGATTCCAGGTTTTCGGCTGGATATATACTTGCTATGTAACCATGTGTTCACGTAGACAAACAGCAGCGTTGTTAACGTTTTGATTGTTGAATTAATATGTTCTTACGCCCCTTAAAATGGAGAAGACCAAGCAACCCCTGTAAAGCTTTGATGAATCCTAGTGGGGGCTCCCTAAACTCCCTGGTTGGGGACCAGTGACCTAGAGGGCACACAGAGAACTCAGAACCTGTGGATTTGCATGATGTAAACAATGAGCATGGAAAAATTCAAGGAGGTTACTTTGTTGTTAATTCTGAGATAAAGAAAGAAAAAGCAACAGATCATACAACCCCAAATCCAGAAAAGTTTACATCACTTTTTCTTTTAGCGACCCTCAATAAGTGTTTGGAAACTAATTGCTGAAGTTTTGAAAGTGAAATTCTTTGTCATTCTTGCTTGATATACAACCTCAGGTGCTCAACAGTTCAGGGTCTCTGTTGTATTTTTGCTTCATAATTCACCACCCATTTCCAATCAGAAACTTTTCCACTTTGCATCAGTCTGTCTCAATTGAGCTCAGGCTCAGTTTCTGGATGATGTTCATATATGGTTTTCGCTTTGCATGGCAGAGTGTTAACTTGCATTTGTAGATGCAGCAGACAAACTTTGTTTACAGACAGCATTCCAGTTTTCCCAGTCTTTTGTTTTCCCTCTCCAAACTTTTTTGAAACGTGTTGCAGGCATCAAATTCAGAATGAGTGTATATTTACAAAAACAATATAGTTGATCAGTCTGAACATTAAACATCTTGTCTTGTTTTTTGCATGATCATTGTATTCTGTTTTTATTTAGATTTTACCCAGTGTTTTTTGGAATTAGGGTTGCACATACCACCGTACAATCCAGTGTCACTGACACATACAGATGCAGTAATTGCAAACTTGTCCACTTAACTTGCCTTCAAAACTTTGTGCCATTGTTGCCACTACTGTCTTCCCTACTGACCCATACTGCCCCTACACTTGTGGACTTATGTTTAGTGAGAAAGCACATATCGGTGCACCAGCATATTTGTCTGTCCATGTCTATAAGGCAATGCAGTGGCAGGTGCATATTAAACTGTGTTGACTGAATGATAAGGCATAGAAAAATCCACGTCTTTGGCCACAAACCACAGGATCGGTATTTGTGGAAGCACGGTCTCACTCATCACATGGCCACACGGTGAGTCATGGTTAAAGCCTTGATTAGGAAAAAGTCTTGTTTTCTTTGCCTCTGGCTCCTTTTTAATGATTTCTGATGATAGGAAAAAGGTCAGGTAGCTACAATCCCGACTTCCATGATCTGGATTGAATGGAATCAAAACACAAGTTTGAACAGTGTTTTCCTTGGACGCTGTCACTATTGTGCTTATGACAGCATTGCTCCTTTCGCATTCTTCGTTTTCTCCCCACTTTCCTCGGGCTTCAGCTGAAATTGCCTTTCTGTCATTAAAAACATCTGTTGGGCACGTACAGTAGGACTAATGTACAGTGCACCCCTCCTACTGTACCACTGTGTGGTAATGCCTGCACCACCCACAGCTTGAAGCCAGCAGAAGGGGATTCTGTCATAAAAATTAGCTGCTGTCGGGTGTTTGCTGATGTGGGTGTGTAAGTGTGTTTCACAGATCAGAATTACACATGCTATTCTTTCAAATGTGGCTTTCAATGAAAATTAATAAATGGCATTACACAGTATGGTTTCCAGTCACTGTCCCACTGTATTTGATTGCATCAGATCCCTCCCCTAATCAGCAGGGCTTGAACTCCTTCTGTGTTTGCATAGTAACTCCAGCTGTGTTTTTGTTGTGTATCGGTTTTGGTTATATTTTGATGTCAGACCATGAGGTCACTCAGTCACATTGTGTGGTTGCTGATGAACACCCATGATTTTAACTACAGTGAATGTTAAGTGAGAGAGCAGAGGTTTGGGCAGAAAACGCCCTTTTGACCAACACAATGTGGTCAGAAGATAGTTTGCAAATTTATCTTATTTGGTCTGGTCGTATAATTAAACAGCTGTGGAAAAGCTTTGGTCATGTTATATTCATCTAAAACAGGGGTTCTCGAAGTTTTGGTGACTGAGTGCCACTTAAAGGAGCCAGCATATGATTGAGGGATGTACAGTAAAACCCATGAAGTCATCATAAGATTTGTGAATGGTCTCATAGTGGCATTTAACATTAAATTCCTTGAGCACTGAATTCACCTGTTTGCAGGCAAAGCAGATCACTTTACCTGCCCCTGAGGTGAAGAAGTAAGAGTTGATCCATTTTTCCTCAAAAACACTTTTTCTCCTCAACTGTGCAGTTTTTCCATGGTGGCTTTTCCATCTCACTTCCACATTAAACTGCTGAGGCATCCACCAAATTACAGCACTAGCATTGATGACAGAGTATAATTGCTGTTTTTGCAAGGTGCCACTAGTTGCCATTAGGGTTGGGTCGCTTTCCTGTTTTGCCAGTTCGATCTGGTATGAGAGCTTATACCAGTTTGAGTTTCCAACTAACCCAATTTTTTTTTTTAAGTGCTGAGTGGGTGTTCACTGTGCCTCTGGATTAGAGCACAATGCGGAGCAGGAGCTGTCACTCTGCAGACCATTACATTAGCAAAACAAAATGACAGATATTGCCCCCAGAATTGTCCAAAAAGTCAATCGTTAATAGGTGATCTGTTCTCCACCAAGTGGTAAAATTTGGTATTGCCGGTCTGGTGCGGTATTTGGCTTAATGTCAAACCGGGTTAAAGACTTAAACACAAGCTCAATCATAGTTGCCATGCAACCAGTAACTTTTGTCAAGTGTGAGCTGCATTAGAATAGAGATAAACTGTATTACAGAAGTTTTACACAAATACTGTCAAAACCTCGGTAAAATGTCAGGAAGGTATGGCGATATGGAAAAACAGATATCGCTCAAGCCAAGTCAGGGTACTGGATGACTTTGACATATTCTTAATGTTCAGTAATGTGACACAGATACATGACTTGGTATCAAAATAAAAGAAGAGCTACAAAGGAAAAGAGTGAAAGGAACTGCAGTGTTATTTTTAACCGAAAAATATGTTTCTATTTAATCGTGATGACAGCAGGAAAAGACATCTTATCCTCTGCGCTGTGGAAGAAAATGTCCTCTCTGGAATACAATGTTCATGTTCTACCGAAACATTTAAAATATGCAAATTCACAACAGAAAAGGATCTGAGTATATTTTGTTCCAACACTCAGCACTAATCACACTGAATGGATGTGTTTTGTATCGTGTATTAGCATGAAAATGTTGGAACTTACCCATTTTTAATTCAGTGTATGCTAATACAAAAAGTCAAAAATCATCTTTGCAGCCTTAGTGGCAGACATATTCTGCAGGACTGCCTCATCACAGCTGCATGGTGAGAACTGAGATGTCAGGTTTGACATGTGGCATGCTTGGTGTGTTTCACAAGGTTAACTTGGCTGAAAAGAATAGACTCCACACCCTTCCCCACCCTATAATTCATATGAGACCCACTTTATTGTCTTCTTATAAACGCCTCTCCCACTGGTGTTACCCACAGCAGCAGTTGTGTTAAGTGGTTTAGGGAAATTTTTCCCTGCGATCTAACTTTTGACTGTTCCGCTTATTATGATGCTCCATAGAGGTTTATTCAGTCTCAAAATCATCTGCTAACAATAAACATTGCTTAAAATATTCGCTAATCTCTTATTCCTATGATCCAAGTCGAATTACATTAAAGCATTTTGGAATATCATCACAACCATTCTTTGTATTTTAATACATGGCAGAGCTCACTATGATTTAAAGGAATAGCCAGACATTTTGGGGAAATATGCTGATTTGTTTTTTTAAGATTCAGATGGGAAAATCAATAGAGTCTTTTCACAGCATGTCATCAATCCTGAGGTCAGCCATGTTCATACTGAGGGTAAACAGCTCAACCAAATATGATCTGAGAATAACAAACTGGTTTCTCGTAAACTGACTTCTGTCGAAGAGGGACTTTTCAGTTTTTATGACAGATGAAAAAAAAGCTGTGCTAGTAGACTAATAGACCCCAGATCCTAAAAATATTAGATATTTAAATGTAAAACGGTGGGCTTTCATTTCATTGATGAGCTGATACTGTGTCTGTCCCACCCATTCATTAATTCAATGTCTTGTTCAATGTGTATAGGTATGAACAAACGAGGTAGTTCGCTATGTCGTGTCATTCCATGATGAAGGAGCAATCTCATGCGGATCTTCACCACCTATATTAATCTTCGTTTCTAAGAATATTGTGCCTTTTCCTACTGACCAACTTATTTGCTCTATGTTTTAGCAGCTTCCACCTGTTTTCCTTAACTTCTCTTTGGTTTAGACATCCTATCTCCAACATCTCCAACATGGCCACAGATCCGGGTTACTGACCAAACCATAATGTAGGTGCAAACACATGACACCACTTTCATATCTATAGGGTTAATATGAAGCTACTGCCAGCAGCCGTTTAAGCTTAGCTTAGCTTAGCTTTAGCACAAAGAGTGCAAACAGCGGAGAACAGCTAGCCTGGCTCTGTCCAAAGGTAACAACATCTGCCTAAAAGCACATCTAACTGTGTTCATGCAGAATGTGAGGTGAATTTTAAAGGTGGCATGATTGATTCAATGGAAATATGCGATTAGAAACAAATTGGCCCTGCTTGGAGCAAACTGATGTGAAACCATGTCCACACAAGTTGAAAATGTTTCAGATTGATCAAAAAGTTCACACTTAGCCCGGAGCTTTATGAATCTGCTGCATAAATGTACAGAGGCAAGCGGAAAAGGAGACAAAC
>JAJHUR010119238.1:732-17830 GCA_027495735.1 Lutjanus campechanus
GAGGTTCCCCGGGACCAGAACATTGGACCTTATGACACTGAGGTACATGAACTAAACTCTTCTCTTTACACAGGTGAGACTAAAGCTTCAACACACAAAAGCACTCCTGTCAAACTTAAATAAAATATGACATAAATTAAATTCTAAAATGAAATTAAAAAAAATCATGCAGAGATAATAAAGTATTGATATTCAGTGCTTTTCAAGGGGAAGTAATCACTAATACAGACTGGACCTTAGTTCATTACAGGCCTGGACGTCCCAAAAACGTCCAGACTGTAAATGGAAACTGGATGACTGGTACCAACATTTAGAGAAAAAGCATCACGTGTGCCCACAGCGGCTCTGTGGACTAAAGAATAACACAGATGTATGGAAAGAAAATCATGGTGGAACATCCTGTACAGAGAGAAACCATCAAACACACACAAACAGCAGGAAAACAAGTGCCAGTGCCATCAACAAAACAAGACTAAATCAAAATGGAACCTGGCCCTCAATAAACTGATCTGTGCTACAAACCAAGAAATAAAACTAACATAACGCAGCAGATCAACACTTTGACATTCTTTTCAGCTTCCTCTCTAAAAACTGAAAGGTTGGCTTAAACATCCTGAGTGGTTAGTGACCCCAGACCCACACCGGCCCCTCCTGTCCTGAACCAGCCAGCGGTCAGACCCTCCTACCCAGGACACACTTCAGTAAATATCAGCAGTATTTATCAAGAGTTACATGTTAAGATCCAGAATAAACTGTAGTTCATTTAAAGTTGTGTTGGTACTTCATATAATCTCCCTGCGCTCTGAACACAGGTTATTTCTACAGGAAATGTGCAGCTGGTTTGTGTGATTAGGACAGAATGATAATAATAATAATTAATAATTCAGCTTATGTGACACCCACAGGACAAAAAAAAAGTTCCCAAGTGTCTTTTCCACCACCCAATATGATCACCGTGGCAACAGATCTGGTGCAGACGTTGGACCTGGATAGTTTGGGATGTGCTCTGCCTCTGAAGAGGCGTGGTCAGCGGGCGGCGCCGGTTCACTGGGTGATACTCTCTGGCAGATCTGGGCGTAGCTTAACTTCTTGGACACCTGACCAATCAGAACACAAGATGGTGTCAGAGTCTCTCACCTCAGCAGCAAACATCAACATTCTGCCTCAGAAACTGTCAGAAACTACATTTATCTATTTAGCATCAATGATCTACGGCTCTGTGACAAAAGCAGCAGGTCACATATATGTAGAGTTCACAGGGTAACACAGGGGTCATTTGTCCTATTGTTAAAGGGACAGTTCACCCTAAAATCAAAAATTTATATTTTCCCTCTTCCCTGTAGTACTATTTATTCATCCAGACAGCTTTGGTGTGAGTTGCAGAGTTTTGGACATAGAGATGTTGGTCTTTTCTCCAGTACAGCTGAACTCATTTAAATGACACTCAGCTTGAAATGCTCAAAGCAAATGCAACAGCAGCGACGTCTCTTTCCAGAAATCATGACCCAAGTACTCAAGATAATCCTGTGAGATAGTTGCAGGCAGAGGGTGATGTAGGAGGCAGACTCAGGGGCAGTCCAGGTGAAAAAAAAGGTTTTATTTACCAAAAAATAAATAAATAAATAAAAAATATATAAGGGGAAATGAATTAAACCAACATAACTGACCATCTGGGGCACGTTCAATCTGAAAATGTTGTACATCATTTTGCTATGGTTTCCAGACTGATCGGCATGTTTCCTCAAAACGGTGTGCCACCGTGTGCAACATGCCTCTTGTAATTATAATTAATGCATGATTTAACAATACAGCAGTGTGGTGCATTTTCACCCACTTTGTCACAAATCCTCAGATCTTCTTGTGAGCAGTTGAATGCAGGAACTATTTTCTTTCTACCAAACTACACCTGCCAACCGTATCACCACAATGTCAGTGGTGCTTAAGTTACAGCTCTTCTGAGCAGGACGTGTTTACATCCCACTCTGTCAGGAGCGTGAGCCTCTCATCCATGAGTAGCTGCATGCTTCCTTCTGCGCTGTGATGTGGCTGCCGGTTGTAGTTCAGTAAAACAAAATACTTCCTACCTGAAACTGGTCACAACAAGGTGTGTGAATTATCTTTAGTAAACATGTCATGATTTCTGGTTTGGAATTTTTCAAATGTATTTTTTGGTGCTTTGAGCACCACAAGCTGAGTGCCCTTTAGTTCTGTGTTACTGGAGAGAAGGCAGACATCTCTATGGCTGATATCTAGATGGATAAAGAGAGACTTATGAATATCATATTCCATTTCTGCCATATTCTGCCAAACTAGGTGTTCTCAAATAAAAACAGGAGAAACAATTCAACACCATAAAGTGGCTGAAGCTGCAGCTAAACAAGCCTTACTGTGGATTCTTGTGGAAGCTGAGCTGGTTTGACCTCACTGGTCGTCTCTGCATGTTCCCTCATGTTCCTACGGAGAGAAAGAGAACAATCTCACCACACACAGCTCTGACCACAGCTGGCACCATGACAACTGGAAATCTGATAAAAGTCCTCACATGAAATATTCTGAGAGCGAGGCGAGCAACAGGAAAAACGACTGGCTGCAGATGTAATCGTGTTATCGGTCAAATCAAACAGTAAACTTGATGTAAAAATGAATAAAAGAATGAAAGCGAACAGCTGAAGCAGGAGTAAAGCATCACCCAGCTGCTGTCTCAGGGATACTTACTGCTGAGGCTCTTGTGACTCTGGTTTCTCTGATGCACACGGGCTGCTGCTCTGAACTGGACTCTGATGAACAAAAGACACTTCAGTGCTGTGCATGTCTGTGCATGTCTGTGTATGTCTGTGTATGTGTGAGTGTGTGTGAGTGTGTTAAGCTTTTACACAGTCTGGGTTGTGAGTATGAGGAGACACTCTGTTACCTTGTTGAGCATGAGACTCAGATGAACAGTGTGTGGGTGGGTGTGTGTGTCAGACAGAGAGAGGCTCGGTTACCTTGACGTTGCCGTTAGCTGCAGGTACCGTTGCCATGGCAGTGTTTGCTGGACGGAGAGGAGGGAAGCTCGTCAGCCCGAGCTCAGGAGGAGTCGGCGGGCGAGGAGGCGACTGACTCGGTGCGTTCTGCACAAACACACACGGTCAGTACAAAGTGAACAAACAGAGCAAACTGTACAAACACTAATAATGCTCACTGGTTTCTTACAGGGTTGTTTCCAGTCGTCTTGTCCCACGACCTCCCGTTCTCTCTCCTCCTCTGGCTGAAGTTTCCTCTCCTTCAGCGCAGAGACACAGCAGAGCAGAGTGAAGATGACATCATCAAAACTGTCCATATGACTACGTTTACATAAATTTGATTTGTCTGTAAAACATCACGTCCACTCCATCCACAATATTATTGATCCTGATAGTGGAGGGATAATGTGACTGACGTTACAGTCAAATATTTATTTGAGCAGGTTCTGTTCTGTTACCTTCCCCGATCAGAATTGGGTAACACAGCTTGCTTGTTGGGCTCCGTCCGTCCACCTCGGCCCTGACGCCGCATGTTGCCCCGCGACCGCCCTCGACCCGACTTCGTCGGAGAAATGGGGCGCTCCACCGATGTTTGTTCTGACGAGTGTGACGTATCGTTCTGACCGGAATGACAACGGTCTCCACTGTTTGACCACCGTGAGCCTCTCCTGGGAGAATTACAATCATTACAAATAGAACGATAAAACAATCTTGACAGATAAAAACTAACACTTCCTAATTCTTGCCCCTTTTGGAACTTCTGTCAACTTTCTGCTTCCCTGTTCTGTTTCCTCTGCTCAGATCTGCTATCTGCTCGACTCGTCTATGTTGAAAAGAAAACCAAATTTTGAAGACAGTCAAAAAATGTTACTGGACGACCTTAAAAGCAACATATACTAGCTAACTAATCTACTTCAATTGATAGCTAGCTAGTTAGCTAAGATATGAATGTGTTGCTTTTGCAGCCCCCCACCAACATTTTTAACCAACTTCATAGATGTGTTATGTGATTGGCTCATCTATAGAAACTGGCTTGTTAGTTAGCTTTTGTTTTTTTAGCAGTAGCTTCAGATGTGACTATAAAGCCGACATGTTGCCTTACAACATCTTTTACCTTCAAAATTCTTGGTTTTCTTTTCAACATAGATGAGCCTCGTACATAACATACAGGAAACAGGAAAGGAGAAAGTTGACTGAGGTTCTGCCAGGTACCAGGCTTGCTCAACTGTTACTGGAGCACTGGGCAAAAAGGGGCGGGACTTAGTAAGGGTCAATTATTGAAACAAATGATAAGTAGCTACCTCTGCCTGTGTGGGTTGTAAGGTTTGAAGTTGGAAGCAGCTGAGAATCCGTTCATGAAGTCATTCATCAATGTTGGATGCTGCTAAAAAAAAACAAAACAGCAGCTAAATCACACTGCTCAGAACACAACACGATCAGACCACAGAGCTGCTGGTCACATGGTCACATGGTCACAATGAGCCATAAACAACAACAGTGTCACATAATCTAAGAACAAGAACCAGACTTACTCTGTCAGATGTTAATATGATAATAAAGTCTGTTCCTGTTATAATGATGATGTCTTCTTGGCAACAATTTCAACATAAAAACACTCACCTCACCACATTCTGGGTATCCTGTCGCAGCTGGACCCCACACCTCATTGGTGAAATCATACAGCTGCTGTGCTGGCATGTGGGTGGGGCAGGGCTGCTGGTAGGTGTTTGAGGGGTAGTAGGAGCTGAAATGATTGGTGCACTGGTCCAGCTGGGAGGGTCTGAAGCCATTTTTTGGAGCGTAGGAAGTGACTGCCATGGTTTTGGCCTTTATCCTCACCATGATCGGCTTTCCCTTAAACACCCGAACCTCTTCTCTCAGGTACCTGTAGGCCTGATGAGGACGTGCACAGAGACAGAAACATGTGATTGTCGGAATTATTTTGTTTTCAAATCATACAAACTACACAGTGTGCCTCCAACATGGCCAACGTGTCACTATTGAGACTGCTAGACCTAACTTTATAACACTGACAATGTGTGTGTGAGGATTTTACTTTGCCAGGCTGCTTATCAACAAGCACTGGACAGTAACGGTTCAGGCTAAATGACTGATCGACAACAACCATCTGTGACCTGACTTCAAACTTGACAGCTATATGTTCTGCCACGTTTTATGTTGTTTAAGTGTTTATTTTGTAGGTTAACCTCTTGAACTTAGCGTTAGCATGTAGCTAATGTGACTATTCCTACAGGCTGGATATTGGACTAATGTTGTAATATTGATGGACAGTCAAGAGAAACTGTGTGAACTCGTCACTCGTTAGGTTGTATTTTACCTGCTGTGCGTCTGTTTCCGATTTGAAAGTGATGAACCAGTGATCGTTGTTCACAAACTCACAGCTCAGGAACTTGGGCAGGTTGTCTCCATGAAAGAGAGCCTCCACCTCCTGCACAACAACAGTGATGTTAAAACAGACTGAAACTCAGAGGAGAGGAGAGGAGAGGAGAGGAGAGGAGAGGAGAGGAGAGGAGAGGAGCGGAGAGGAGAGGAGGTGGGCGGGTTCTTGCCTCCCGGGGCGTGCTGTCAGGGATCTCACGCAGGATGACGACACATCGACTCTGACTGGGCCGGACCTTCTGTCCACATGGAGCCACCTGGACCAGCGGCAGGGCTGTCAGCCAATGAGAGAAGAGAATGTTTCAGGACAACAATAAACCACATTTGTCACTCTCATTAACAGTTCAACAAAAACAATAATTCTTGAAATTTGTTTCTGAAAACGTTCTGAGCTATACTGAAACAATATCTTTCTTTAAGATGGAGTAAGTCTTGCAGGAATGGAAACCTTACAATCAATCCATTATTTATTTATTTTTTTTAACAAACAAATACAACCTCCAGACTGATCCTGGTTCCAGATCAGTGTGAACGGTTGTGTAGACAAACTACACACACCAGATTACCAGCATACAGCTGGTGGTTAAATTTTCACCCTGAATAAACACTGACATTTCAAAATGTCGGAGATGAGATCCAGGTCCGTGCTGATATTCTTGATCTTGTCGAGGCTGGCCAGAGTTTGGATGGGAACGTACTGGTCGCTGTCCATCTGAGAGTTAAGGTACAGGTCGTTGCCGAGGTGCTCCCTGTGGAGCGACAGAGGAGAACAATTGCTATCGAAGAAGGTTTAGAGACGTTACCAAAGGTGTCATCACGCTGCACATGATGGACAAAACAGCTGACGCTGAATAACTACAGTCTGTGACCATCCAACTATCTGATGACATGAAGAGAAACGGTGTGCTGTGAGCTGATACCTGGTCAGACAGGACTCCAAAACTGTCCTCAGCTGTTGTCTGATCTCATCTGAAATCAGAAGAAGTCATTATCACATCTGAGCAGACAAAACAAACAGAAACAAACTAACTAAAAACACTTTTATAGTTGTGGAAAATTAACAAAGTTAATATATACTGTGAATAAAACAACTAAATTGGACTGATACCTGTGACAGGTGGGTCAGTGGGCTCTATATTAATCACAGGGGCTTCAGCAGTCATCGTCTGGTACACTAGTGTGCTGGGACCTGCCTCCGCCACAGCCTCAGTCAGGCCCACGTTCTCCAGCTGGAACTCTGGCACGTATCCTAAAAGTCAACCACACAGAATTTTACCACCACAGCAGAATCATAACCTACAGGCAGACAATAACCATCATTCAGCAAAGCTGCTTTAGTCTTGTTCCAAACTACAAACTCTTCATTACAAACACCCCCTGGAATGGAGAAAACATATTATTTGATGAGGTCTAACTCCAGGCTACCTTCTTGATTGGTCAGATTGTTGGGAAACTGCACCCATGGCTCCTGAGACTGCAGGTAGGTGGAACCAGGGACGTCCAGGTTCAAGTTAGGATTGGTCCATACCTCAGCATCAGGGTTAAGGCTTGGGGCAGCAAGAGGTTCCTGTAACAAAAAGACACAACGTGCACAATATTGATCTAATATGAAAAGTTGAGTCAGATGTATTTATAAGAGTCTTGTAAAAAAAAAACATGAATGGCAGAATAGGGCAGGACAATAAATCAATATTCTATCAATATCATGATATGAGACTAGTTATAGTTAGAGATTCTGGATAGTAATATTTATTTTTTTGATTGATATATTTTCCTGGTTTTAAAGGCTGCATTAGAGTAAAGTGATGTAAATTCTGAACTTACCAGACTGCTCTACCTGTTCTATTATTTGCCTTTAACCATTACTGATAATTATTTATCAAAAATCTCATTATATTTATACTTCATGAAAGCACCAACAGTCTAGTCTTAACATCAATATCAAGGTATTTGGTCAAAAATATTGTGATATTTGATTTAGTCTATATCGCTCAGCCAGATATCAGAGTTATTCTGAAGGAACAAATTACAGAATTAATATGAATGTTAACAAAAGACAAGACAGCAAACAATAGCAAGAACAGACAGAAAATGTTCTGCAGTAGATCTCATTAAACCTGATTCTACCTAAACTCTACTGCTCAACTGTGTAAATGAGGGTAGTGAATAAAGTCCACAGGACTGGATTTGATTTAATCTCTGAATGCTGAAACAGTAAGACAGAAAATATCTTCTTGATTAAGTTTGTTTTTACTCTTCATGTAGAACAGATTTACTCTCAGATGTAATCACATTACAGCTGGTTCAACTTAAAGCTCACATGCTCACCACCTCATCCCCATATTTAAAGTTTATCTGTTTATTGGAAAGTATTTTTCAGATAACAGACCCTTTCTGAGCTAACTTAACCTTTTTATCAAGGCTGTTATTTTAAGAATTCTGTGTATCCACCGTATTAATGTTTTTTTTTTTTCTTTCCATATCTCTTTCTTACAAATCCATGAATGTGTTTCAAGAACATCTGTGTGAACAATCACAACTTGTTATGTAACATCCTCATCACAGAGTATTTAAGACTCTGACAGCCTCCATCGCAGCAGAGGATGTTCAGTGTTTCAATAAAAAAAACACCTGCTGAGACTCTCCTGACCTCAAACCAAGTTTTTCTTTCACTGACAAAATGTTTGACTTTTGAGGATAAGATATCAAATAGAATACTTCCACTGAACACAACTAGGGATACCTAGGGATATCAAGAGCCATGAGCTCGTAGGTACCTCAAACATGGTTATAATGCAGAGCTAAACGGTCTAAAGCAGTCATTCCCAGACCAAAAGGTGGGTCACAGGAGACCCACCTTTTGGTCTGGAGGAGGAGACACTGGCGCCATTTTAATTTTATCATTTTAGCACTGGTATCAGAAAAAGCCCAAAAATACCCTTCCCCAAACCCAACTGAGTGATCACTTACAGGCTGAGTGCAATCAGTGTGCCAGTCCCACACACAGGGTCCCTGAGGCATCACAGTGCTGTAGGGGTAAGCCCCCAGCAGGGCCATAGAGGGCTGCAGCTCTGACACCAAGGCTGGGATCTGCTCTACGCCGGTGCCCCTCTTGCTCTCGCCCTGGCTGGGCTCGGACTCAGACGCGCCCTGGGCCCACCCCTCGCAGCTGTCCTCCAGACCCAGCTTGATCCAGGGGTGGGGATAGAGGCGGCAGACGGAGGAGTCAGCGTCCTCTCCCAGCAGCTCAGACACCATCTCCCTCATCCCTCCTTCCCTCTCTCCCTCCTCGGCGGTCGCTGGCGGCTCCTGACCCAGGAAGTGAATCTCATATGATGGAGTTGAGGCGTAAACGTCAATCTGACCTGGGTCGACAGGGATCATGGCGAGGTCCACCGAGGCTTTGTCATCCAGACAGCTGAAGTCAGTAGGAATCACATATGAGTCACAGGTGCTGGTGTCAGCGTGGACCTCGACACTGTGGGACGGCGTCTCAGTGGCTGAAATAGTTTCTGGAGGAAAATCACTGTCAAGTGCAGGATGCTCCTCCTGTGACATGTGCACCTTCACCTCATTCATTTCCTCTGAGTGACGTCCATTTGATGAATCTCCACGCTGAAGTAAACAGTCAGATGTGTCGTGCTGCTGGTTGATATCTGAGGAAACACTGGAGGTTAATAATTCTGGAAGTTCAGAGGCCGTTTCAGTAGTGTGGAGGTGCTCCTCTGCTTTATCTGTAGATTCAGACTTGACTGACGTATCGAAGGGCAGATCAGTCTGCTGTTCTTCCTCACACACAGGCATGAATACTTTCTCTGGTGGATTAACGTTCAGTCTGCGTCCACTGTCAGTGCTGTCAGCTTCAGTCTCTGGACAAAAACTGCGCTCACATTCCTCAGAGGATGTGAACAGAGACAAGGAGGAGGGAGGCAGAGTGGAGGAAGTAAAAGACAACTCACTTTCAGCAGGAAGAGGCTGTGTGAGAGGACTTGAACCTTCAAGGCTGTTCTTGTGACCCTCAGGGTCAAGGGGAGTGATGCTTGTGTTAACAGCCGTACAGTCATCACAGCGCTCTGACAACAGGTTGCATTTTTCTTCACTCGTCTGCAGTTGAGACGGGGTTTCAGCTGTTTCAGGTGAATCAACTCTAACATCACCTTTCTCGACATGTCCGCTGTTCTGACAAACTTTTTTGTCTTCCTGTCTGTCATCTTTGCTCATGAGGACATCCTGACAAAGCTCGTCTGATTCTGAATCAGTTTTAAGAGAGCTGTCCAGCTGTTTGCCCTCAAACTGCTCAGATTCAGTGAATAAAGGTTCGTCATCTTGACTGTGAAGCTTTATGCTGCTCAATTCAAATGTGGGATCATTTGAATTAACGTCTAATTTGTCAGATGTGATGGAGTCACAGTGGTCAGATGAGGTTTTCACGTCTGAGAGCGGTGTCAGATTTGTGTGGCAGGAGAGGGCGGTCAGCTCGATGGGCAGCGATGACACAGCTGAGATGGTGGAGAATGAGGACACCTCAGTAAGAGTCGTATCTGCGGTGCCAACGTCACCCTCGTCACTGTGGCCTCTGCTGACACTCACAGGGATAGCCTCGCTCTGCTGGGAGGTTTTATCCATCTCAATCTGATCTCCAGACAGAGGCGACACTACCTCCTCCTTGTGCAGCGGTGTCAGGTCGAGGTCGTGGCTCTGACTAGAAGCATCCGGTTCAGGAGTTTCAGTTGCTGGTTGCGGAGTTTGGACCTGCTGCAGGTGATTGTCCAGAGGGTTAAAGTCAGAATCCACACTCTGATCCTGGAATTCCACCACTGTGTTACTGAAGAGTCCCTCCGCTGCTCTGTGGTCCCCTGAGTGCACACACTCCTGTGTAACTACCGTCTCCTCTGACCCCGTCACTGTCTCACCCTCCACACACACACTTTCATCTGTGTGTGACACTGTCGACATGTTGTTCCTGGACTCATTTGTGTCCCGTGCAGCTGTCTGGCAAGTCACATCCTCAGGGTGGGGGCTGTCCTGTGTGGATGCCTGAAGGTCCTCGCTGTTTATTTGATTGCTGGAGGGGGGCAGAGGGTCACACTGAGGGTCAACCAGCTGTGGAGACACAACAGGACGAGAAACGGTGGTCTGCTCTGCTGAGAGTGTCTGTGACAGGACGCTGGAAGATGGCTCCTCATCACATGACTGGCTGCTGGTCATTTTAGAGTCAGTGATACACACCTGAGGTTCCTCACTGTATATTTGACAGCTGGACGGTGGCAGCGGGTCACACGGAGGGTTGACCAGCTGTGGAGGTACGGTGGTCTGCTCTGATGGGACGGTACAGGACTGTTCTGCAGCGGGAGCTGGTTCCTTATCATGTGATGGGCTGCTGGTCATTTTAGGGTCAGTGATACACACCTGAGGTTCATCGCTGTTTATTTGACAGCTGGACGGTGGCAGCGGGTCACACGGAGGGTCGACCAGCTGTGGAGGCATGGTGGTCCGCTCTGACGGGACAGTGGAAGTCTCCTCTGGAGCATGTGGTTGTGCTGGAGCTGGTTCCTTGTCATGTGACTGGCTGCTGGTCATTTTAGATTCAGTGACACACTCCTGGTCACATACTGCGGATTCCTCTGCGTGTGATTGGCTGTTGGCCGGAGACTCCACAATGCAGGGCAGAGCAGCTGTTTCTGCTTCAGCTGTGTGCGGTGACTGTGTTGCTCCAGCTGTTTGGGATTGGCCGTGGTCATGTTCAAGGTCGTCAGCGTCAATGGAACATATGCTGTAGAAGCTCCGGGTCCTCGTTTCGAAACCCTGACCCAGGGTTGTTGTGACCACACAGACCTCCTCGCCTTCCTCATCCTTGTGCTCAGCTTTGGGGGAATCCCGCTGCGTCCCCTGACACGTGCTGACCAGTGGCGGCGGCGGCGGCTGGTCATCTGACACCTCACTCACTGTGACGTCACCCAGGCCAGTATGAGGGGATAACCTGGCGGGAGTTGACCAACAGCCTGATGGTTCCTGGCCGTCGGGGAGTTGATTGAACCATGAAGCCCTGAGTGTGGCGTTCTCTAAAATCTTCTGTCTGGCTGGACTGTGTGTGAGCACCTCCATATAGGGAGCCGGTGCACAGCTGGGCTTGGCAGTGTGTGTCCCTCCAGCCTCTGTGTCCGTGTTTGTATGTATGTTTGTGCTGGGTGTGATAATAATAGCCTCCTTCTCCTCGTGAGTGCTGGCTGGTTTAAGATCCCTCGTGGTGCTGTCCCCCTTGACCACGGCTGCCTCCGTCCAAACTTTGTTGTCCACTTCCTCGTTTCTTTCCTCGTCTTCCTGAGGCTTGCTCTGGGCCGCTCTATCCGCCACACACGTCTCCTCTTCTTCCAAGCACACATGCTGAGCCACAGCGGCAGCATGTTGCCTGACCCGCTCAGTCACCTCGTTCAGCCCATCGTGCTGCGGGGGCTGTAACAGACCGCTCCTCTCAGTCTGCAGGCCGGGGTTGAGCTCCTTACTAAAGCAGCACCCCATCTTCTCCGGCCTAGAGTGGGAATAAAACACAAGACTGCTATGGCCAAACACGCTGAGATCCTACACAACACGAGACAAATTCATGAGCAGCTCCTCACGATGGCTCAGCCACATGTAGAAAGAGAAAAGACCCTCTACTCCCCCCTGCTTCGCCCCCTCAATTCCCCTTCCCTCCCCCTCTTTCCCCTCCCCTGCCCTGCCCAGAATAGCAAATGTGAAGGAGCTCACATGTCCCTGCCACTCAACAGAGGACTACACACCACTTCATGTGTGTGTGTGTGTGTGTGTGAATGTATGTGGGAGCCCTAGTTAGGCTACAGTTTGAGAGGGGTCAGCACATGGCCCAGCAGCCACCAATCACAGAGCAGCACTGCAGCAGCGTCCACTCCTCCCTCTCCCTCCCTGAAACTCCTCCTTCCTCTCATCCTACCATTCATTTCTCCTCTGCCCTCCCACTGATACATTTAACTCTGACTTACACCAGTTTACCTCACTGCTTTATCAGGGTTCCCACTGCTGTCTAAAGATCATTTACCAGGACATTTATTGTGCTGGTCTAGCTGGTATGACTGGGATTGTGTCGCACTACATGTTCCTCTCAGTGGTCTGATTTAAACTTAAACTTGCCTCATTTTAATGTTAATGTACTCTTATTTTCATTGTATTTTATTTTGTTTCCTCTGTAAAACCATCTGTGCTCTTTGCTTATTTATACATACATATATATTTAGTCTATTTTACTAGTTGCTATATCATTTTATTCTATTTATTGTCAACTTATTTTTTATTTTTATTTTCTGGATTGTTTTTAACATGTTACCTTTTATTTTTAGTTTAAATCATTTCAGTACATATCCTCTCTTTAAGTATTCTACTATTTTATCTTGCACTAACTTATTGATTTTAATTTATTTACCATGTATTTTGATATTTCCGTCCTTCCTCTGGTGTTTCCTTGTTTCCAATAGCGTTTCTCTTTGATCAGTTTATGACCCCATTTACAGAGTCTTTAAAGGGGTAGTTCAGATTTGTCGATTGAGGGTCGGGTTTATTTTGTTAGTCCACAAAACACAGCTGGAGTTTCACAGGAAAACAGTGTCACCGAATCTCCCAAACAATGGAAGTGAATGGTGACCAGTTTTCAAATGTGAAAAACAATGGGGGAAAAAAATAATAAAATGCCTCCATACTGCTCGTCTGGTGTAATCCAAGTCTCCTGAAGTCCCAACATGCTGTTTGCACACCGTCACAACACACACACACACACAGAGTTCAGACTGTGTGTGTGTGTGTGTGAACGTGGCTCCAAGCTAAAGATCTACAGTGAGGATTTAGGTATTTTTTAGTCAACTTGGCATGTCGGGGCTTTAGGAGACTGGGATTACACCAGAGTAAGTAGTATGGAGGCATTTTATGTTTTTATTCTGTTGTATTTTTTTACATTTGAAAATTGGTCACCATTCACTTCGCTTGTTTGGGAGATTCTGCGATGAAGAACGCAGCAGGACTAACAAACTAAACTAAACCTTAAATCAGCATGAGAGCGAGTAGAGTGTTTTGTGGCTAATCACACCTACTGTGAGCTACTGTTACAAAAATTAAACATCTCATGTCATGTTATTGTCCATTTGAACAATTCTAATATAGTAAGAAAAAACAAAACAAAACATTGAAATAGTTTTAAGGGACAACACAAACAAATTTCCCAGGAAATTTTCCTTGTGTTGTCCATGACTGGAAAATTGGTCAGCTGTTTTCCAGATTTTCAACCCTGTTCAGCCTCCCCCCTCCAGTCTCCTGCCAGTCTCTCCTGACGAGGCCCATCCAGGCCCCAATAATCAATCTGATTATTATGTAGTTGTCAAAGGGCTACAAACTGGAAACGTTGGCCTCAAGATGACTTTAAAGAAGTCGGCCAATTATCTATTTTAAATAATACATTTATATGAGAATTACTTTTTAATATTGTACTTCAGTATTGTTATTTCTGTCGACTCTGCACAGAATGTAAAGCCCCCAAATTTGTGATTTTGGTTTTAAATAAAATTGACTTTCCAGACAGAAATCTGACAAAGAAGTTGATCTCAAACAGGTTCATGTATTCTGGTGTCTGAGCAGTGAGAAGCTCAGACTGTTGACAAGTTATGTTACTTTAGGTTCATAAGTAGCGTCTGAGTGTCTGTGAAGTAAAGTTTAATATCACAGTACCTGGTAGCAGTAGTAGTAGTATCCAGGTCCCAGCGCTCCGAGCGATAACTGCACCTGTAGATCGGCTGGACACAGTGGATTCTGGTCTGACGTCATGTGACACGGGCTGGTAGGTAACTCAACGGGACGAGTGCTGCCGCTGTCGATGGTCACCACGGAGACTGGCAGGGGGAGCGGAGGAGAGAAGGAAATGAGTCACAACACCAGCTGGCGTGAAGGAAACGCTGCAACAACAAGATTATTTAATGGACTAAAAGTGAAAGCGTCCAGGTAAAAACTGCAGATTGAATCGCTGTAAAGTAAACAAAGGAGTCATAATCTTTTATTTGTTTGTGATAAGCAGATGTCCTTCTAACAGGTCCACCTCAGGCTGTCACTAATGACTACTTACATCACCCTTTAAAACTAGAGAAAGATGCCAATCACAGTTCATCACAATTCAGAAAGGGTGACCAACAGTAGGAACGCCCTATACATCAAATAAAATCAAATAAAATACAAAAAACTTTAAAAAATAGCTCTTTTTTTTATATAAAGAACACTTCTAAACATTCTATTATTAGAGATCTGGCCATTATTAGGACCTTATATCCCCTGACCTAGAATATATCAGTATATTATCGCAGTTTAGACCAAAAATGCTGTATGAAGGTGTCACCTTAGGTTCTGATACATTTTTTTTATTATCTGACATTTTATTGACTCAACAACATATAAAAAAAATATCACCAGCTTAAATTTATCATGAAAACAGTTAAAATATAGATAAAAATAGAGTTAATAAGTGACAACAACACAATTTCTCTCATTCATGGTGCTCTTATTTCACAAAGCGACTACATGAAGTAGCTAAATTAAGCAAACCTTTCAACAAATCTATCAATCAAAAACACATTTAGGAGATTGAAAAATAACCCACAAAATAATGGAAGACAATTATCTTTAAACAGCTGCAGAAAAAAATAACAACATAGACAAAGGCTGTATCTATGGATAAACCATATTTTAACCAATTTTTTACATGTTCATGTTATCATTTTCTGCCCATTTCTTACCCAACACTGCTCAACTGTAGAGCTGCGATCAATTATTAATCAATTATTAAATTAATCGCCAACTATTGTGATAATCCATAAATCAAAGGTAAAAATTCTCTGATTTCAGCTTCTCAAAATGAAATCAGTAAATGAAAGTCTGTTTTGAGCTGTTGGTTGGTCAAAAGAAGCAAATTGAGTCCTTTTGGAAAAATTTCATCTTTTCTTTTTTCCTTTTTTTTGACATTTGATAGACGTTATGAGAAAAAAAGTCGAAATTATTAGATAAAATGTTGAAATACTATAACTACATGAAGTCATAAATATGAGATGAAAAGTCATGCTTATGAGATAATGTCATTATTTCGACTTTTTATCTACTAATTTCGACTTTTTCCATTTTTCTCGTAATTATGACTTTAATTTGTTTTAACGTTACTTTTACTAGTGTTAATGGACTTCCACAGTGTCACAAACTGACATTAACGGCTGACTAAATTTTACCCATAATTTGATCAACAAACTTTGCCAGCTAACGTTAACTGTACAGTAGCTGTGCTGAATTTCTCAGATCAAAATTTCTCCCTGAAAACAGACATTTGCATGAGATTTTTGCATTCTTTAAAAATCTCTTTGGTATTTACGCTAACTATGCATGTAACGTTACCTAACGCTAGCTTAAAACGTGCATTTTTAACATTAGGTTTGGTTGGTGCTGACCTACCTCTCCGGTGCAGGTGAAGGAAGTACTTTTGGCTGAAAACCTGAATTAAAAACCGTGCCTGTTTGCAGTAGATGATGAGAAAAACTTCCAAAAAAGTACTTCTCCAAGTTTGAGTTGAGTTAACCGAGCTGTGAACCTCCTGTCCTCCGGTATTTCTGGGTCAAACAGCAGCTAACGTTAACATAACGGACTCTGTGATTAGCATCCTGCCGTTAGCTGGTTAACGTCCACAAATCGAACCGTAACATTAACGTTAGGGGAGGCTAACCGTCACCGCTAGCTCCAGTTAGCATTGTGCTAATATATTTAGGCTTTATGTGTTAAAAATCGGCTTGTGATCGAGTTGTTTTCATTGCTTATATTTCAAGGGAGGACTCACCTGTCACCTGTTCTCCTGCTGCGTTCAAGTCCGGCTTGATTTCTGGGGTTCTTGCGGTGTGTTTGCGGGACTGTGAATTTGTGAACTCTTCTTTTGCTTCCACAAAAATCGCCTGTTAACGTTACTTTTCCCCCAACAGCGCACAAACTCTGCAGCTGCTATGGAAACTGTACGTTTCACCAACATAATAAGTTATAGATATATTATTAAATTTTGATTTAATTTTGCAATATAGGCCTACCTGCAGGGGAGAATATAGAAATACTGAGGTCACAAACGCATCACACACAGGAAAACTTTTTTTTTTTTTAATTATTTGGATTTTCTAAGATTTTACTGTTCAATTTTTACACTCCGTAAATTTCATTTTGTCACACAAAGGTCTCAGTCCTATTTCAAAGCCTTCACTCCACTTTTTGGAATAAATTCTGGAGAGACCTGAAAACTTTTCTTTGTGAATGTGTCCTGATTTTGTAGAACTGTTTTATGCAACTTACCAGCTGCATTATTTATTTATTTTGTATTTTTAAGTCATGCATACTTATTAGTTTATGTTTTAAATAACAACCCTGAATTTTAGAAATAACTATTTCATTTAGTTCTATTCAAATAAATGAATAATATGCTGAGACACAGGCCTTTAAAAACATTTTCTTAGACCAAGAGTTGAGATAATTTACTTTTTTCTTGAAACTTAAACCTTTGAGTTTTAGAAACCCCCCAAAAATTATTTTTAAAAATTAGTGAATTTACTCAAGGGAAAGTTAATGATGGATACAATTTTAAGATTTTCAGTATAATCATTTAATTTTCAGGCACCAAAATAAAAAAA
>JAJHUR010119270.1:6724-23226 GCA_027495735.1 Lutjanus campechanus
CCTCCATCCATCTACAACTAAGTGTTACTTCACAAGCATCTTCCTCTTCACCACCACCAGTGTCTAGGCCCCGGGGGGAAGTCTTCTCTACATCTGAAGCATCTAATCTTCTATCCGCTTCCTGAGATGATCTACTCCGTGGGGTCTAAGCGCCAAAGACTATTTTCTGTACACAATAAATTGTTCTCACTTCACACTTATCTCCTCTCTCATTCTACTAGTCTATCCTGATTGAAATCAAGTATGTGTCATATTAGGTTGAGTGTCAGTTAGCAGCATTTTTCAGCTATAAAGAGAAGAGAAGAAAACAAGAGTAGGCGAGATAAGATAAAATAAATAAACTGACCTTCTGACCTGACGATGGTACCACATAAAACGTCTGAAAGTTATCAAAGACCATGGATGTCTGCACCAAATTTCACGGTAATCCATTTAACAGTAAAGACATTTCACTCTGAACCAGAAATAGAAACCTGCTGGTGGCACTAGAGGAAAACTGGGGATCACCAAAGTCATTATTGATCCTCTGGGGACCGTGAATGTCTTAACCCCATTCATCTCCTGTCTAAGAGTCAAACCAACAACACTTTTTCCCCCCTCAGATGATTTCTTCCTGCCTCGGGGCACCCCGCCCCGAGTTCTTCCGCCTTATAAAGGGTCGCTCATTGTTATCAAAAAAATGTCAGAAACATCACTGAGCTTCAGTGTGCTTCCCTGTTTTGATTGCTTCATTCTGCACCTTCATTGCTCATCTCGCCGTGTTGCACGAAAGACTCTAGAGGATTTATATTAATGCATAAAAGAGATATTCCCTGAAAACATATGTTGAGGTGATGCAATATGCATGCAGTTGTTAGGGCGCATCATGTCTGCGAGTGCTGCGCAGCAAATATTATGTTAGAATATGTGAATCGGTCGTGATGGATCTGCAGTATGAGCCCTTTGCATTTAAGTTGCAAATGGAAGCGGGAAAGCAGCGATGCCGATTTTAATTGGACAAACCCTCTCATCCAAAGCAGCAGGCCGTCCAGGAAAAGATTTTCAGTAGGACTGGTCACAGTGGGAAATAAAACTGATTCAGTGTTATAACCAGGGGCTACAGAGGACAGAACCTCTAAATGTCTGAGGTGGATAAAAAGAAATTCAAAGATGGATGTGCAACAGATTAAGTCTGGTCAGAGTCTGTCCAGCCGCTGTGAACTGTTTTCACCTGTTTGTATTTTCTTCAATCCTAAAATCAACCTGGGAAGACATGCATGCGGTAGAAAAATCACTTATTGCAATAATTTCATGTGTATTTTTCCCCAAAAATCTTTTAATTGAACATCTAATGTGCCACATAATAGAAGGATAAAGCCCTAAACTGCTCTATAAAGAGAGTAAAGATCCTTCAAGTCTTCTTCTGTCATAACTCGTCTCATCTTTAATTCCTACCTAATTCCTTTAAGTTTTCAATTTTAAGCTCTGTGATCAGATGTTCTAACTGAAATGGTTCTTGGGAGCTGTAGTTGATGTCTACCATTACATTTTTATGCCCACAGTCTTGTACCTTGGACTTTTTTTTTTTTTTTTTAACAGATAATTCAACCAGTTCAGCAGAGTTTCATGCCGAATTAAGACTTTAACCTTTAATGACAAGAAGGAATATTTTAAATATGAACTTAAGAAATCAGAAAACAGCCAGCAGTAGGCCTATACACCACACTAATGTTCACCAAATGGTAGGGCTGGTTACTGATCTTTGATGCTTTTATGGCTTCAGTCCTTTCAAGTATTGTACATACAGCATGATTAAATGGAGATCGAATAATGACGGTGATGGCTGTCATTACACTTTGTAGATGAGCTGTGCAGAAAAAAAATCCCACTACATTAATGTTAGACCCTGAGAAACAAGGATCATTGTTTTTTCTTTTCTTTTCTTTTCTTTTTTTTTTAGCTGCACAGACAACTAGGCTAAGCAAACTTTGTGCTGCTTCTTAACCAGCCAGAAGCCCTGGTGGGTCCTCTACTCGTCACTGGGGGTCTGGATACCCCTGGAGCTGAGACAGAGAGGGTTTCTGATCGCTAACATGGTGTTGCTTACAGACTGACAGGCAGAAGTAGAGGAATACACAAGTTGACATAGTGGATGGTTGTCAGACCTGCGCTAGCTGCTCTTTTCAACAGTTTGATTCCATCATTTTCTTTATTTAGTCCAATTATCAGGTTGAATAAAGCAAACAGAGTAAGTTTCTCCAGCTGCTGCCAGGTTTTTGAGCAGCTTCCTTGTTTGAGGAGAATAACTGAACCATAATGTGTAATGTAGTATTCTTTTTTTGGTTGTTTTTAAAATGGTTTTCATAAAATTGGTATCAAAAAAGTATCATTCAGGAACTAATATCAAAGTCAAGGTATCTGTATTGGCAGCCAGTATGAAACTATACTGTATATAAAAATATAAAAAATAGCTAAAAAACCTGAGAGATCAAACAACTGCCTGCTGTGTAGGAGAATTTTTACTGTAACAGTTTAATATCTCCAAGCACAATTTCTTTTGAGCGCTTGTGGGTTGAATTTGGTGGTGACTGACTTGGAGTTTCAGATGATAAAACGGATGTGATTTTACATAAAAATCTCTCCATGTGCAGATTTATGCCTGAGGTCTCAGGGCTGCTCCACATCCTCTTGTCACTTTTCTCTCTTTTGAAAGGCCCTCACTGGCCCCTCGCTGGCCCCTCTCAGCCCGGCGCAGCCCCAGATGAAAACCATGATTGGTCCTCTGTGGGAATTTTAAAGGGACCTCAATTAGGCATCCATGGAAGTGCCTGTTCATCCCCATTCTGCATGCGGGCCTCGACTGGGGTCCTGAACCCGAGCTCCGCTCGGCTCTCTTTACCGCGGCGGCTGGACTCGCCTTGCCCGGCGACGTGCATCATATGCAAAAGAGAAGCAGAGGAGGAGAGAGACAATGAACAAGAGAAAGGAAGAAATGAGAGAGCGGACCGTATGAAAACATCTGCATGTGACGGAGAGACTAAGAAAATCCAGTGAGCATTTAAAGAATGGTGCTGAGCCAAAATATCTGCAAGCAAAAGTAAAACTAAAAATAAAATCCATAAACGTTCAAGAGAAATCAAAATTGTGAGAAAATAAGTATTTGTTGTTGTTTTGTCATATATGTTTTCCTTAACTTTTATTCCTGAATTAATATTAACATCAAACCATGACACACAAAACCTTCACTACATTCATGATAAAGGCATAATATGCAACATTTTCCTTAAAAAAAAATTTAAAGTATAGACTAAATATAATTAGGTTGCCGGACCGGGGTTTGCTGCTACAAATTTTTGAGTGCTTGACCAATCAGAAATGCTCAGCACTCTAAACCCAAACCTCAACACTCCCCCCGAGAAGGGAATTTTCTGGGGGTAAAATAATGTACCCAGAACTTATGTTAGACCCTGGTCGCTGTGGAAACTACAGGTTTCCCACAAAATCTACTATACTTGGTGAAGTAAACAATTAGTATTTAAATGCATTTTCAAGGAGACAGGATAGAAAATATCCCAGAATGCTAACTGCTAATAGCTGTTTCTTCCTGTGCAAATGGACGCAGGTCATCAAGGCTGTTAGTTAATAAATGACTGAAAACAGGAGAAGTCCAGCTGATACAAACACACCTATTAAATTTATTTTTAGACTTAACTGTGTTAAAGATTTTCACTGATGTTTGGATGGAAATGACTAAATTGAGAGTCAGAGAGGGGAAATAAGAATGAGATTAAGCAAGATGGAGAAAACAGAGAAACGGAGGAGAAGGGAGGAAGAGGGTGAGGAGTAGAGGAGGATTTAATGTGTCCTCCCCCCCTTCAGATGGCGGTTAATGACTCCTGATGGGCGAGGGAAACGAGGAGGAGGAGAGGTGAGGGGCGAGGAGGGGCGGCAGGTGTGACTGTCATAACCAATATCACACACACACCTTAACTTCCTTCTCTCCTCCTTTTCATCACGGCCACCCATCCTCCTTCCTCCCTCTCTGCTCCCTCCACTTTCCCATTTTTTTCTGTTGCTCTTTCACTTCACTTTCACTTCCTCTCCTCCTCTCCTCTTCGCCCTCACCTCATCTTTCATCCCTCACCTCCCTCCCCTCCATCGTCTACTCTCCTTTTTTTCCCCTGTCACCACCACCACACTTTCCACTTTCCTTCCTCCCCCTCGTCTGTGACCTCCCTCCATCATCCATCCATCCGACCTGCTCACCCTCACCTCTCCTTCTTTCATCCTACACTCACTCCATCCTTTCTCCATCCCTCTGCTCCCCTCCCTCCGTTGCTCTTTCACCCTCTCCACACTTGTCGTCCCGATTATGCAGATGAGTGTTTGTGGCGGGGCCCTAAAAAGCAGATTAGGGCCAGGGAGCCTCTTGATTGTGACATGGCTATTCCACAGAGGCCAGCAGGAGGGCGGCATTAGCTCGTGCATGTGTGTGTGTGTGTGTGTGTTTGTGTGCGTGTGTGGTTCACTGTAGTCTCCATCCCTTGTGTTTTCCTTCATTCCTAACATGGTGCTGGTGGCGTCTACATAGACGAGTGTGTGCTGCATGCATGTGTCTGCGTGTGTGTGTGTGTATAATCATGTGTGTATGTGTGTGTGTCGTTGTGGGAGTGTGTCTAAGCATGTGAAAGGGCAGGAGACAGAGAGTGCAAGATGGCAAGCCACTTAGTGAAGGCCCATATATATGTATGTGTGTGTGTGTGTGTGTGTGTGTGTGTGTGTGTGTGTGTGTGTGTGTGTGTGTGTGTGTGTGTTGAGTGTCCCGGGACAGGTCTTAATGGGGAGACGTGGCAGTTGGACACTGTGCAGGATGAAAGTGGCACTACCGCCTGTTATGGGATGGACACACACACGCACATATTGTATATTCCATATGGTGCAGTCCACCATAAATGGACTTCACTTATGGCCACACTTAAAGGTCCGGTGTGTAAGATTTACAGGGAATCTATTGGCTGAGCATGACAGAATTGATGAGTATCTTTTCATTAGTGTATATTCACCTGAAAATAAGATTTTTTGTGTTTGTACTGTTAGAATGAGCCCTTTATATGACTGACTGTAAATCAAGATGGACAACGGCCCTCCACAGCCTCCCACAGTGCAAAAATGAAGCCCAAATATCCCAGCAGAGCTGCCATCTTGTGCTGGTGACGTCATATGGAGGCAGCTGTTAACCATGACATGAAACCCCCTTTTTATGGCGTCAAGTAGCGAATTAAAGCCAAACTGGTCAGAAAAATGAACACTTGACAATACATCAGCGTGATAACAACATTGGGGAAAAATTAATTTGATATGTATTATGATATTTTATTTTGGCCCATCTGTTAACATGGAGAGGAGCTATACTGCAGCCAGCCACCAGAGGGCAATTGGGATATTTTGGATTCACTTTTAAGGAGCTGCCATGTTGTTCATCTCTATATCTGTCAACAGTTTGTAGTAGGCCCTCTTCCATCGAGGCCACCATGTTGTTTATATAGTAGCCAGACAAACCAAACACTCTAGATATGGCCTTGCGCATTTTTGGCTTGGAAGGGGAAGGTGAAGGAAGGTGTTTGCCATCTGCAAGCTCACTGCTAGATACCACTAAATACTACACACTAGTCCTTTAATATCCAGCAGAATGGTTCAACTGCAGCATGTCTTGTTTTTTTTATATATATATATATATATATATAGAATATGGATCTTATATGATTATACGTATTAGAGTATATTATTTCTTACAGCTAAACTGACTGATTGTTTGACTTCTTTAACACTTTATTTGGAAGCAAAATTCAAAGTGAGGTGGTTATATAGGCACAAAACCTACTTGGTTAGGTTTTGGAAAATATCATGGTTTGGGTTAAAATAAGTATATTTAAGTTACAGTACAGTAAGCAAAAGATGAATGTAGTATAAAGTGTAGGGGGGTCGGGGCAGATTAATCGGTCAGACAGAGGTCTTTCACACAGGAGATGGGGGTTTGCCTCCCATGTCTAGTGAAGTTATTTTCACCCACACCATGAGTTATTTCTCTTTTCTGCTGTTCATAAATATCCTACAATTGTCACATGAAACAGTAGTACAAATCTACCCTGTGGGCAACCAATCGCATTGCAATCTTTTGCACTAATTTCGTAGAGTTAACATGTTCTCGCCCTGGAACACAGACAACTATACCTCCCTGGTCGGACACAATGACTTCCTGGAGTTTCCCGATCGCATGATGTCAAAAAGAAGTCTGTTTCACTGACAGCATCTAGATATTTATCTCTTTGTCATTCTGTTTGTCCATTCGCGTGTGTCTCTGTCTGTCCATTGGTCTGTCTGTCTGTTTTCCAGCCTCTCTCTCCCTCTCTCTATTTCTCCCTCTGATATTTTTCAACCTCTCTCTGCCAGCTGCAGCACTGCCCTACTTTCACATGTCTGCCGTCTTTGCATTTGACAGCATGTTTAAAGAAAATTAATATTTCAGCTGGCAAAGAAAGGAAGGGTTCCATCTGATGTGTTTATCTCTGCTCGTCAAATTGGTAAGGGTAAGAGCAGGCTGGGAACATACGGACGCACCTTGGTTCTGTGATTCCATTATTTCATTTTTTTAAATTTTATTTTATTTCACCAAATCACTGCAAAGAAAAGAAAAAGCCAGATTGTCAGCGATAAGATTAGAAACGAAGTCATGGGCAATGATACCGCTGAACAAAGCTTTAATTTTTCAAAAAGACTCGGCCCATTAAATTTGCAAGTGCCCGTCTCATTTTGCAGACAATGTTTAAATATTGTAGCTGTTTTAATTCAGAAGCCCTGACCGTTTCTACGCCATCCACGAGCTTGTTCTTGAAGAACGACAAGTGGAGGAGAGAGGCTGTTAAATCCGTCTTCCCTCTGTGAATAAAACTGTTTGCCATCATGTCTCATCCTCCTGATGGCTGCTGAGCCTGTGGACAAGACACAGTTGAGTGGCATAACTTATGTCATCTGTGACGGCTTCTGAAGCTGCAACATGCAACTGATCTCACGTTTGATGAATGACGAAATAAAAGGGCACAACACTGGCCTCTTTCTGTCTGTGATTCTTGTGACTCTTTTTCACCTAACATTGGCATTTTTAACCACTCACGCTGGGTCTGGTCAGTCATGGTTAATGCTCCAAGGTGAAGTTTTCTGACACACAGTCAATGACAAGTGAACACAGTCACTTTTGTTGGTCTATATATCACATAAAAAAGTAAAATGTGTATTTATTTTATATCCCAAAGGTGACGAAGTGTAAACAAAGGCCCATCCTTCCCTCAACCAGCTCAACTTACAGATCAGGTACTTTGAGAGACTTACAGTAAATAGGCTGTCAGACAGGCATCAATAGCCAATCAGGTGAAAGGTGGTGGAGACAGAAGGTGTTTTCAATCAACTCATCAGTGTGGGCTGTGTTTGAAAGGCCCATGAGGGCGTCTGTGTGTATACTTCTATTGTTTCTATTCACTCAGAGTTGAATTGACTGGCACGTCTCAGATAGTTCATATGAAGCTGCAAAAACTATAATGACAACATGCTGAGACAAAAACTCTATCTACTACTGGTGCTCTTTGGAAGAGAATACAATAACTCTTCATCGAGGCAGGATGACTAAACATATCTTGCTGTTGCATACATTTCTGTTTCTGTGCTGTACTTCCATAAAGTTTGGAGACTTGCAAGAGACAGATCAATGAAAGAATAGCAAAAAAAAAATGAAGTAGCGTCCACGATATCCAGAAGATCTGTTCCTAGTGCTGCAGGAGTCACACTCTAAAAACACTGAATCTCACATTTCCCATCATGAAACCCAACTTTTTATTTGTATGTTCACTCTGGCAGGTGAATATCTTTCATGCACTCACTTTACAACTCAGGCTGTCCAATAAAAATTTATAGCCTCCAAGCCCAAGACATGATCATCCATATTGTTTTCCATATTCTGAACAGTTTCCCGACAACATACAGTTTTGACAGTATTCCTCATGTTCTGTAACCTGGCCTGGATGTGTAAAATGTTCCTTTAAGTTATGCTGATGGTGGTCTAATGACTCAAATGTCCACTATTTAAAAAGTGTTTTAAATTTTCTTGTCTCATATGAAATAAATGAACGCTGTCACCCTTTTGTCTTAGTAGTAGCACTCTTGGCTACATGCACCTGAAACCACTTCCTGGTAAGCCTGCAGTCAAGACCACAAACTCTCTCAAAAAACTCTCTAATACGCCATTTTATTCTGCTTTAGTCGACAATTTTTCACTTTTTTTTCTCCTGTGAGTTGCTCCTGTACTACTGCCATACATTACATTATGGGTAAATGATGTAAATCAATATCTAAAAACAAGGAGAAGCAGTAGAAATGTAGAGAAGGTAGATTAAGGAAAAACAATAGCAACTGTGCTGGACACATCTCTAAAAATTAATTATTTTCATATCTAAATTCCTCACTCTTGTTCTCTCAGTGCTCCCTGTCTTTCTGTAATGAAAGCTGATCTATAAACCCAGGAGAACACACACACATACACACAAGAACACACGCAAACACACACAGGCAGGTACTGTATGTACTCTTTTAGCATATACAGCACACATGACACACAAATGGGCATTTATTGTGCCCCAAACATAGAACACATAAATGTTACACATTCACTTATACTTACACACACCAAATACAGACACACACTCCTGTATACGCACTGAACTTCAAAGGCCTGCACATGGTTTCTGGTTTCCTACAATGAAAAATAAAGTATTCCACACACAATACAACACAGTCTTTCTTCTCCTCAGACCTCACACTACACACCTGAGCAGCCTCCCTAAACATGGTCAGTGTGTGCGTGTGTGCGTGTGTGTGTGTGTCTGTGTTATGCTTTGAAACCTGGCGTTCTCCCATCGCTCCACACTGCAGGTTTGCCCTCAGATTAAAGATTCATCCTGACCGCGCAGTCAAACAGCTCAAAGAAACAAGCAACTGATTTATTTTTACCTGAATTAGCAGCAGTGAGGTCAGCGTGGTCAGATAGATTTTATCTGACCTGAAAAGGAATTGTGATTATCTTCACTGAAATGGAACTGGGCCAAAGCAACAGTTTTGTCCAGGTCTAATAAACTGTGGGTTATTGACCTTTGTCCATCATGATGTTTCCATCTCAAAAAGGCCAAACCAGTGTTCACCCCGCTGCTGCTGCTCCTTGTTAAATAAAGGCAGATGCTATTTGCAGCCGGGTTGGAATAGCGAGTGTGGCTATTTACACCCTGGTCTATGACAGAGACGAGCACCAAGATGTATGTAGCCAACAATGCTATTTGATGTGGGTGTAAATGGCTAAAGATCATACAGACCATGTGGTAGTATGAACATTTTACATAGCCACAGTAGCAATAACATAAAGTGTACCTCCTCTGAAAAATTACGGCATCATCTGTTACAGCAGATGCCCCAGAACAACATATTTGGGGTTGAGGTGGATGGATGTGTTGAGAAAATGTTTCCACAGGAGGCCCATGTTTGTTTCCAGAGTCAGTCTTTGTTTCTTTTAACCCAAACTGTGATCTTTCTCTACCCTTAACCAGCTGTTGGTTTTGCTCTAAACCTAAAGCTACTGCAAGGAATTTTCATATTTTGTTGTATTTAGAGGCCCCGGTGGACAAAAGCGGTAATGTTTCCATCATAATCAACCACAAAATATAAAAATGAAAATGTAAACACAGGCTTGTTTCATCTAACTTCAAGGAGAATCCTTCCTGGTGGCAGACATTAAGAATGACTATACAGAACTAGCCGATCATCTTGCGTATGGGTTTGTTTGCTTGTGTAGATCACATACAGGGATCAGTATTAAACTGAGACTATTTCATGACCAGTTAAAAATTCCTCATAGCAGGTTTAACCAAACCTTAACTATAGTGTTGACAGATCATAAAATATATGTTTCCAACAATGATTTGTCCTTACACCTAAACAACAGAATGCCAAGGACTTCCAGAACAATGTATGAAGAGTACTAGTGATGTACCAGACCTTCATCTTCATGTGATTAATGTTGTTAAACGGTCGCAGTCTGGTTAGGCTTAGACACCACAACTACTTGGTTTGGTTGAGGTTAAAATAAGTATGTTAGTTACGTAGCTAACGTAAGCTAAATACATTACATAAGTTATCTTACGTCGGATATAACGAAGTTCAAGTTGGAAGTGAAGCTTATATTAATTCTAATGTTGATGGACATAAATTGGGTTCTTTTGCCTCAGTGATGATCAAAATACACATTAAAGGTCAGGTTAGGAACACATATATTCATAATTCTTGTTCTTCTTCTTGTTTCCTGGGACAGTAAATGTCTCATTTTTGGGAAGAATATTCATCCCTAGTCACCACCTGATATCAAACATAAATATAGGTCGTAATAAGCTGCTTTCACAGAAAACCTAAATGGACATTTGAAGACGGGCTGGTTCTAGAGGGCAGTTATGAATGGTGTATTTTGCCATTTAATCTGGAGGAAATAGTCAAGGCGTTGATCTAACAAGTCCAACTGACTGTCTTCCCATTTTTGTTGTACTTTGAACCAGGGCTGCACAATTAAAAATGTATAAAAATGATCTAAATCATAATATGGCCAAGTGCAATATCCAAACTGCAGAACCGTTCCTTTTGAAAAAGGAAAAAATGTGTGATTAAACAGCATTATAATGAATTACTGTAGTGCTACAGCGATGTCCTCGCCTACAAGTCTTGTTTTCCAGATTCAAGAAAACATGTTTAGCACAGACCTCCAAACATGTCAACACGATTTTAATAGTTGTTTTTTTCAGTCAAAATGAAAATTGTAATGCAAAAATGATCATTCCCACTAACTGTACTGCATGTCGCAATCGCAATTTCAATAAAATAATCGCAATATGACTTTATTACCATATAACACGACCCTATTTTGAACTTAAACTCAACTGCCAAGGTGATAGCATATGGAAACCGATGGATTTCAGCTTTAACAGAGGTCAGAGAGAGTAAGGTGTGGCTCTTCAGGTGGGGACAGGAATGAGTGTGACTGATATTAAATAGTATGGTAATGAGTGGTAACAACAGTAAAGCAGAGAGGGCTGCTCCACAGGCCACAGCCTCGGACCGTCACATTGACCCTAATTAAACTCTATTAACCCTCAGCCATCTCTCACCTCCGTCTTCTCTCCGTCTCTTCTGTCCATTAGCACTAACTCTTTGCTGAAACGAACCGGCGGTGGCAGAGGGGTGTGCTGTGAATAGTGATGCGCAACCACGTCGAGTTACCGTCTACCTTCTTGTCCCGTTTTAATTAACCGGTGTCCGATGTCGAGGTGAAGAGAGGAGGAGGAGGAGAATCTTAAATTCTGAGTGAAAAGGGAAAAAAAAGGTAGATGAGGAGGGAGGCGGAGGTGTGGAAAGAGGTGAGAGAGGAAGCCAGGAGAAGACAGAGAGAGCGGGGTCGTCCTCCCTGCTAATTTGCTGACATGGGGGCATCGGGGAGGGCTGGCCTCCTAATAAGATTGTTTCTTGAAGGAGCAGAGCGAGCTGTGAAGGGAACAAAAGTAACTGTGCCCCGCGAATCCTGTAGTCAATTAGTCCGTATCAATAATTAAAAAGCATTGTCTGCGCAGGGGCAGGGGCGGCAGATTGAGTTTCCCTCCACCAGGCTAGATTGTTATGACAAGCAGTGCCTACATAATGATATTAGCCATTAATAATTCACCGCAGGGCCGGCGTCGCTGCAGGTGACAGGAGGCCTGCGCCGCGCTCGCTCGGGCAGCCATCAGTCAGCTGGCTTGCCAATTATCAGAGGTCAGGAATCAGAAATGGAAATTGAAAATTGTTCTGGGTGGCTGTGTGTGTGTTTGTGGCGTGCGGTGAATGTTAAGAGGTGGACGATGGCATGCAGGTAACAGAAATACTCAGTGTGTGTGTGTGTGTGTGTGTGTCAGAGGTGAAAAAGTACTTGAATCCTTTACTTAAAGTATTAGTCAGTGTTGATGTTAATTTTGTAATTTGACCAACATTTCTTTCAGTTATGATAACAGTCTACTCATTAAGGTCATCCCTGATATCTTGGACTTATAATTAGGAGATACTAGCAATTTTTCCATATATACACTGTATCAAAGGTCTAATAGCATGTTCACACAGAAAGCAATACTTGTGCAAGTTTGACTGTGGAATCATGATGGAACTGTTAGCGTGGCGAGCAGAATGCAGAGTCCTGGGGCTGATTTCACAAAGATGGACTTTAACTATGAACTTGGATATAAAAGACTTCAGATAGATGTCTAAAATCATCTGTTGCACAAAGCCGTTTAGTTCTTGACTGTCTGAAGTAGGACTATGGCACAATGAATTCTGGGTAAATTAAGACCTTTTTTCAAAGTTTAAAAACTGGCCGACCGAGTGACCGCATCCAGCTGCTCAGTTCTGTTTATCCCAATGGAAAATATGTGTCTTTAGGAGGAATTCAACAGTTACAAGGACATTTTACTTGGAAAGTTTAGCGACAATACAAAATCACAAAAATCCAGAGAAGCATCAAAGATGTTCAAAACAGATTTAAAAATATGGTACAAGACGCAAAGGAATCATTGCTCTCTTCATAGCAATGCTAGCAAACCACAAATTATGAACCATGTTTTCCTCTTGTTGTCTGCTTGTTGATACCCTACCGGAACTAATAATAGAAGTACATGTCCTCGGGGAATTCTTCTGCGGGGAGAAGGAGACAAGCAGAGCTAACTTCGCTCAGGACACCAACAACGTTCAAGTCTTACATCATACTCCTCAGTTACCAAACCTTTTTTACTACTATTGAGTCACAAATCAATGTGCACTTTTACTTGTTTCACAGGTGAACGATGAGGTTAAACAGCTCAGAGTCCTCGCTGTGAAACACCAGATCCAGGTAAACTGCAACATACAAACAGTCATCAATGAATACATGTGTTCAAATGACCACGTGTGTGTTTACTTAATCTGTGCCCTCATATACACCAAATCTGTGTATCAATCAACCATCCTTGCATATTAATAATACCCGCTATTATCTAGTAACGTCGACCCAGCTAGTGGAACAGCCAGTGAAACCTGGCTAGCAGTTCAGCCAATGAACTCAGTACTCATCAGAGACTCAAGTTCTAAGATTTACCTCCAGTCTCTCGTCTTTCCCTCCTCTCCTCTCTGTACAATCAAGTACTTTTTTTCTACTACTCACAGGTATTTATTTAGACTTCAAGTCTGACAAAACACATATAAATGCAAGGCTGGTGCCCAGTAAAAATACACTGAATATGCATTTTTATCCACATTTTTCATCCTAGAGGGGGAGTAGATTATGCTCCTGAGCCAGAGATCAGCTCACTCTGCTCCGGGCTAATCATACACACTCTCCCTTCACTTTATCCAGCAGCTGGTAAGCCAGACACAGAGACTTCTCGTACTTTCTCTGCAGTGTTTATTTATGGGCAAACTGTACATTTACTGCCACTAGACAACTTCATTGCTAAGCTTTTAATCCCTCTGCTTTGATGACTGGCATCTGTGTGCTCTAACCAGCATTGACTCTCTTTTGCTCATCAACACCTGTTGCACACACACTGCCGTGTTCATGCCAGAATCATATGTGTCATGTTGGTGGAAAAATACATAAAGAATATTTACACATATTAAAAGAAAACTGCCCTCTGAACAGGGAGTTTGGCTGCTCATTCTCTCCTGGACATTTTAAAATGTCATCATGCGAGTGTGATGCTGACGTGACTTTTGCGATCTACACAAGGAGTTAGAATAACAACCTGAGTCTGTCAGTGGCTAAACAAGCACTTTGGTTTAGTTTCTGATGGCTGCAGCCGTCTCAGTACTCTGGATCAGTTTTAAAAATTGTCAACATTAGTCACTTAGACACAAAAACATGGGAAAATAGGGTCCAGCTGAAAAATACTGAAATTACACTTTAAGTAAAAGCAGCAGCTGTTGGCTGTAATATTCACTTGTCACTCTCTTACATTGCTTTACTTTTGCATTCCTGCTTTCCATAGTTGTTTACTTTGAAATAAATGTCATAAATACTTAGTACACTGCACATTGAAAATATGAGTATGTGACAAATAAATCTTATTTATATTAGATTTATAATAATCTTATATCTTGAATATTTGAGGTATAGTCCCTTTTAAAGAATTTAGTTATTGCTGTTAACACGAGTTAACACAAATTAAATGCTTTCAAAACTGGTCTGTATAGTCAGCAGATAAATGCAGCAGATTAAAACGTACAAAATTCATAAGTATCTCTCCCAAGACAGAAATACTGAACTAAAATACCAAACAGCAATATTTGAGTAAATATACTACCTCTTACCTTTATGTACTACATCTCTGGTTTGTGTGTGTGCATGTCTGTGTGTGTGTGTGTGTGTGTGTGTGCGTGCGTGCGTGTGTGTTCTTATGTGGGTTGAGATGATTGACAGGGAGGTTAAAACCTCACTGGCTCCTCAACAACTGCAACATCTGTGCTGGTGACGAGGGCAGAACAAAGAAGAAAGATGCTGAATAGTATGTGTGTGTGTGTGTGTGTGTGTGTGTGTGTGTGTGTGTTTGTGTGTGTGTGTGTGTGTGTGTGTGTGTGTGTAGGGCATTTGGTGCAAAGGAGGAGAAGAAGACAGATGCGGTGATCATGTGTGCCAAAACACCACACACACGCCACATGCCTGTCTTCGTCTCGTGTCCCAGCAGGCCTTGCTGTGGGCCGACAGAGTGGATGCTGCCTGCTGACTGGGTCTGTCTGCTGGGCCCCGTTGGCGAGCTGCGCGTCCAGGCCCCCTGTCACAGCAACAGATGACGAGGGTCTCCAGGGTTCCCCTGGTGAGACTCCACATCTGGGCTCAGTGAAAATGACAGACAGTGAGACAGATACCGTCCAGCTTATTTTTTTATTTTTTTTTTACTGTTGGACAAACATAAATGTTCACGTAAACAAGTTAATAAATAAATAGAAAAAATATTTTTTTCTTCCTGCTTATCTGTCTGTCTCCTCCTCGAAGCCCAAAATCGAGATGCCAACACAGATTCAAACACAGTGACAGAAAAAGACGGCTGAAAGACAAAAAGAGGAGAGTGCAAAAGAGCAGATGAGGGAGTTGCAGGAGGACAGCAGGAGTGAAGACAGAGACAAGAAGAAGAACAGAGGAGGAGGTCAGGGCTGCTCAGTGAAAAGTGAAAACCATAAAAGAAGAGTCAGTCAGTCAGTGTTTCGCTCTGACTGTCGCTGTCGATTCTGAGGCAGAGAAGGACAGCGGAGCAGAGCTCAGAGGAAAACACTCGAAAGTGAGACGGGGATCCATCGTTCTTTTACTGATAAAGCTGACAGGAAGAGGAATGCACTGCTGTCAAACCTGGAAAAACAAATCTTAAATAAATGTTTTTTAAGTGAATGATATTTTGCTACTGTAATAACTAACAATCACTAAAATGGCTACAGGTAGTAAAGAGAGTTTAATTTCTTGCTTTGATTAGGTGTCAAATTAGATTAAAATTACTGATGCTTCCATGAAAAAATACTTCCCATGTTCTACAAATTCACTTCCTCTTATTAACAATAGCTGTTCAACTTAACTAATTACTTGAAACTTACACTGTGTATCAGCCAAACAGCAACAATTTTTTCAGCTATTGGTTTTAGAAACAAATTGCCACTTTTTTTTTATCATGTTGGTCCCTAAACAAAGTACCACATGACTTATACTTCCTTGTACTGGTTCGTGTTATAAAATCTGCTCCCAGGCAGTGATGGACAAATGAAAATATGCATCCTCCTCTATTGTGCAACAGGAGGGCTCCTGTTGATGATCAGGGAAACTAAACAGATACAGATATCGGTTAAACTTGAAGTTTTCTTGCTTAATTCTGGAGAATGAAATAAAAAAATGAAACAAAATTGAAACTGAAATGCAAAGGTATGTGTTAAAGTTCTCATTAAGGGGAAAATTATATTATGTCCCTATCTTATTTCTAACAAACATTGAGGGGGGGTGCAGTGGTGTAGAAGAAATTAACCAGACACCAGTGCTTTGGCTTGATGGCTTGTCCTGAACAACCAACCTAAAACGTTGGTATTTAGAAACCTGGGAATTCTCCAGAGTTGCTTCAGCAGCTTTAGGTGCAAGTTCTAATACCACACTGTGAAAATACTCCATTAGAAATAAAAAGTTATTTTAATATTTACCATTAATATCTTCCTAACTTTTTTAGATTCATTTTGATTAACTTCATTAAAGCGATATTCCACTTTACGAGATTAACCCACGCAGTATATACTCACCACCATGTCGATGTGATGGTGGATGAAAACCTTCAATTTCCAAAACAGTCCTGGAGTTTTAGGAGAAGCAGGGTAGCAGCCTCTTCCAGTACAATGGCAGTGAACGGTGACCACGG